>WBZZ01006272.1:0-103325 GCA_019918135.1 Paulinella micropora
AACAGAGAAACGAAATCGAAACAGAATTTCGAAATGAAAACAGAAAACCAAAATCGAAACAGAATTTCGAAATCAAGACAGAAAAACAAAATCAAAACAGAAAAGAGAAACCAGAGCAGAATTTCGAAATCAATACAGAAAAACAAAATCAGAACAGAAAAGCGAAATCAGAACAGAATTTCGAAATGAAAACAGAAAAACAAAATCAGAACAGAATTTCGAAATGAAAACAGAAAACAGAAATCGGAACAGAATGACGAAATCGAAACAGAAAACCAAAATCGAAACAGAGAAACGAAATCAAGACAGAAAAACAAATCAAAACAGAAAACCAAAATCGAAACATAATTTCGAAATCAAGACAGAAAAACAAAATCAGAACAGAAAAGCGAAATCAGAACAGAATTTCGAAATGAAAACAGAGAACCGAAATCGAAACAGAGAAACGAAATCGAAACAGAGAAACGAAATCGAAACAGAATTTCGAAATGAAAACAGAAAACCGAAATCGAAACAGAATTTCGAAATCAAGATAGAAAAACAAAATCAAAACAGAAAAGAGAAATCAGAGCAGAATTTCGAAATCGATATAGAAAAACAAAATCAGAACAGAAAAGCGAAATCAGAACAGAATTTCGAAATGAAAACAGAAAAACAAAATCAGAACAGAATTTCGAAATGAAAACAGAAAACAGAAATCGGAACAGAATGACGAAATCGAAACAGAAAACCAAAATCGAAACAGAGAAACGAAATCAAGACAGAACACCAAAATCGAAACATAATTTCGAAATCAAGACAGAAAAACAAAATCAAAACAGAAAAGCGAAATCAGAACAGAATTTCGAAATGAAAACAGAAAACGGAAATCGAAACAAAATGACGAAGATCAAAACAGAGA
Organism: Paulinella micropora; assembly: GCA_019918135.1. Taxonomy (NCBI): domain Eukaryota; phylum Cercozoa; class Imbricatea; order Euglyphida; family Paulinellidae; genus Paulinella; species Paulinella micropora. The sequence continues at coordinate 902 of WBZZ01006272.1, forward strand.
AACGAAATCGAAACAGAACGACGAGATCGAAACAGAGAAAAGACATTGAAACAGGGAAACAACATGAAAGCACTAAAACTTAATTTCAGCCGAATCATTGCCAAAAACCCTACCAATTTTTTATTTCATTAGCTACATTTCAAGCCATTTTGAAAATCAAAATTCCTCTTTTTTTTTTCTTCTAGCTCGAACCATCTCTGAGTCAATACACATTGAAAAGATCACTGCGCATGTTCACATTGGCTGCGCGTGACTGTATCCTTGTGTTCTCCTTCTGACTATGTTTCTCTTTTCTTTTTTTTCTTTAGTCTGTGTGTATGTTTGGCTTGTGTACGACAAACCACCCTTATGTTGGCTGTCGGATGTATAACCAGTGCTTACAATGACGCGTAGCAAAATCAACATGCTTTGCTACGCGCTGCCTCTCTTTCTGTCTGTCTCTCCTCTCTTTCTGTCTGTCTCTTCTCTCTCTTTCTCCAGGCCGCTTGCGGATTGGGTTGTGTTGGACCTTAATGCTGCCCCCTTTTCTGTATTCTGCCTAGGGCGAGCTACGCAAGAGGGTAGAAGTTTTGTATGGCACGCACCAAGCAGACTGCAAGGAAGTCGACTGGAGGCAAAGCACCTCGCTATGAGGTAATGCTATAACACACTGGGCTTTTCCCCTTGTTGTTACGTACGTAATATTATAATTTATAGCTGGCCACCAAAGCCGGTGGGCGCACAGGTTCAGGTAAGCTGGCCACTACTACTCGTAGCCGCCGGAACACTCGCGACCTCCAGGAAGAAAGACTTTCAAAACAGCGACTGTAAGTCCTTTTTGACCCAACATTTTCTGCTTTTCGGCCTTGGCCACTTTGTGTGTGTGTGTGTTGTATGTGCTTAGCACTGCGGAGGAAAACATCCTCCGCGCCCCGCTGCTGGCCAAGGGGCCCGTGAGGAGCTACGCGGTGGATTCTATCCGATGTTCTGCGTTTCCCTTGACGGACCCCGAGCACCCCGGGCGGATCCGCCTCCGTGCGATTACGTCGGTAGAGGGTGGCGCGACCTCGTACCCGCAGCCAGTCGCGTACCTGGGGTGCGCAGTCCCCGGCTCGGAATTACAGGACACACCCCCCCATCTTCTGTAGCCTGGAAGCCGGGCGCAACCGGCTCAACGGTCGTACCCTGCTGGCCAAGGGGCTTGTGTGCGTGTCCTGCGGGGGTGAAGGGCTGGCTACCTGCGGCGACGGGGGTTCAGCGAAACAGCAAGGCTGTGGCGCAGCCTTTTGCTCACGCTGTGTGGTGGCCGAAGTAGATCCCTCGAGCACCGAAGCGCGCCGCCATGAGTGGACTCACTACGCCCACACCTTTGTTTGCGCCGCCTGCCAGAAGCTGCCCCGCGCCGCCGACTACCTGTTGCCCCCTTCGCCTTTTCGGCCGACCCTCGTGGTAGTTCTCAACGGCTTCTGCCCCGGACCGCTCAAGCGCAGCAACAAGTACAAACGCCTCGCCCAAGAGGCGCAGGACGTCGAGCTCTTCATGCGCCCGTTCTTGCTGCCCTACGGACACAAAGACACCGTCTACCCGCCGGGGTTTGGTGTCGCTCCGGTCCTGCTGCGCTGGCACAACGAAGCCACCCTGTCTGCCCAACTAGCCAAGCTGATCGAGCCCGACTCCAACACCCTGGAGTTCGCGCAGACCTACGCCGCCGACCACCTCCAGGTGCTTTTCGTCATCCCTTGCCACAGCGACGAGCGTGGCAACTTTATCACGGCTACTGGTGACGTGGTCCCCGTGGGGTCTGCCTTATTTGCTCTTTCCGGCGCAGTCCAGACATTCGCCAAGTACAGCTCGCGCGCAAGGGTCAACGTCATCCTCGCCTCCTGTGGCGTCAGGTCCGCTGTGGCCGAGAAGCCCATCGTCCCCATTCGCCAACACGCCGTACTCTGTGGCTTCGAGAAGCCGGTGCCTCTCGCGTGGTTCACCTCCCTCACCAGCCCCCTCACCAGCACGATCCTGCGTTTCTGCCACGGCGCCTCCCTCTCGGAGGCCATCAGCAAGTGCTTCCCTGCCATCGAGCTTCGAGCGCGAAAGCCCTACGTAGTGGTGCCTGACGGGGACAGCGACCAAACCCCTCTCCTCCCCCCTGCTCCTGCGCAGCCCCTACTCGTCCAAAAGGACAGGCCCAGCGGAGAAGTCCCCCCCGCCACGCAGCAGCAGCAACAGCAGCAGCAGCAGCAGCGACAGTGGCAGCAGCCCCTGCTGAGCTTCCCTGCGCACATCTTCCCGTTTGTCGCCCAGCCTCCGCGGCTCACCCTCTTCCCGTGCTTAATGTGCCCGGAACCAGTGCCTGGCTACAGAGGACGCAAACGCCTTTTTCACTCAGAACAGGGCTTGCGCGCACATATGGCAGCAGTGCACCTGCTTCGCCTCAACTAGCTAGGACAGTACCCACAAAGCGTGGGCGCGGCTCCCCGTTGTACAGAAACGTGGAATCTCGAGCAAGATGTTCCAAGCAATGTTCGAAAGAATAAACTCGAGGGGAAACTCTTCTTTCCAAATCCATCGCACGTGAGCTACAAACTACACATCTTTTTTTTATTAATAAAATCAAGTAAGATACAGAACGTGCCAAAGCCTTCTGTTGTAGACCAGGAAAGAAAGAAGGCGATTCTGGCTAGCTTGTACCGAGACTCAGAAGACGGCCCAGGGATGAAACTTATCCAAACAATGCTGCGCGAGGCGTGCGGATTGAGTTTGTCAGATTCTGTGATTTGGTACGGTTTCAAGACCGACGACAATTTCGATCTGTTAGTGGACTGGGTAGATGAACAACTGCTTGGTGCTTACAAACGGCTCAAAGATTCAGACAGAATGGAGGCGGAGCTCAGTTTTTGTGCCCCGGATGGTCAAACCGTCAAGTGCATCGGGCGGGGGGTTACCCCCAGAATCTGGTCAAGTTTACTGCATGTAATGTTAATCGCCAAAAAGACCAGGAGATTCAAGTCCGGTCCTCTCTTGCTGGTTAAGATTATGTCTGCACTGATCTTTTACTACGCCAAGCAATATTCCGGCTACGGTCCAGACCGAACCGAACCCACAGCCCGTGTCCGAGAGAGCCAGGACGAGTCTGCAAGAACAGTATGGCAGGAACATGGAATGGGTTCAAAAGGTTGTGAGATGCTCTCAAGCGGGCTGGGCAAGGGGGGGGCGCCCCCCTCCCCCCTCGCCCCCTTCCCCCCTCGCCCCTTGACTTTCACTCCAACCTCCAGTTTTTCTGGACTCAAGCGGCAGAAAAGGAAGGCGGGGGGTTTTAAGACAGAAAGGGGACAAAAACAACATATGGAAATCGGACACGGTGCCATAGCCCGTTTTGTCGCCCTGCGCCCTTCCCCTTTCTCTCCCTCCGAGTCTTTCCCTATATTAGGGACAATAACGGAAGACAAGAAGGGAGACTTGCCCAGGCCAGCGGAGGTTGTGCCCAGCGCTGCGCCTCTTGGGAAAAAGTCGAATACGGCCCAGAAGCGCGCTTGGCTGGCCGAATGCCGTGAACTCAACGGGCAGCTGTCCCGGGCTGGCGTGAAAAAGCGAGCGAGGTTAGAGCGGCTACCCTTGCCGGAGTTGCATAAAGAGCTGTGTTCTTTGCGCACGTTGGCCGCGAGGCCGCCGCTGGCAGTGGACAAGGCGGTATGTTCCGCGGCGCTCCGGCTGGTGGTGTCGTACGTGCTGGGGGAACAGACCCCCGGCTTGGCCGACGCGCGGGCAGCTTACTACCGAATAGCGGCGGGGCTGGCGCGCGTGTCTCGCGCGTTCCGGGACGTCGTGGCGGCGCACGTCCCGCCCCCTACCACTCAGGATAAACTAAACAGCCTCGTGTTCTACGGACTGCTGGGCGGTAAGGAATGGTCAAGCTGGGAGGTGGTCAAGCGTGACGTGCTGTCGTTGGTGCTGGAGGTCCCTTCACGCAAGCTGCACAAGGGGCTCGCCTATGTAAGCAGAGAGTTCGACCTGCGGGAACTCTTTCAAGGCAGCCTGGACATGGCGGACAACGAGACTTTGAGAGTGCTGTCCCGCCGAGTATGCGACCTAGTCGTGCCAAAAACGTACCGCATGGTGGTAGAAGCACAGATGGACGTGCTCAAGCGCAGGCGCCGCTCGCAGGCAAGAGGTCGCGGGAGTAAAACTCCTGCCGCCTAGTTTGGCAAGAAGCCTATTGGGCTGCTCGTGCAGGCTAAGCCACGGGTGAAAAAGAGAGAGAAAGAGAGGACTTGATGATTTGCTGCCAGAAAAAATTTTGTATTTATTAAAGAAAATAATTTCTAGGCAAAGAATTTCGTGGTCCTGGCTAAGTGTGGTCCTTACTTAGACCCTTGCGCTTGCAGCTTTTTTTCCCTTGAGTCCTTCTGCACCAATTCGACAAGAAAACCACCCCCCCACCAGCTGAGCGCTTGCCCTTTTCTTTTGGGCGCACACTCCTGGGTTTGTGGCGGGGGGGGGGGGGGGCTCCCCCTTCCCCCTGTTCTCGTCACGCAAACCCCTCCCCTCCTGTCAGAAAAGACTGGACACCGCTTACTTCACGGGAAAGCGACCGTTAGGTTTTCCTTCCCTTTTTGGAATGTAACGGCCAACGTAGCCCTCCTACATGCCAACGGTTTTTTAACGTTTTTCCGAGGGGCGATTTTTGGGAGCCCCTTACTACAAGTGGAAGGATGGCTGGAAAAGAACCTTTCTTTTTTCGATAGGACTGGATGTAAAAAGTGTAGTTTTTTTTCTTCCTTTTTACTTATTCTATAATAAAAACGTATAGACTTAAAAAAAGTAAATTGCCAATTTTCATATCCGGACCTATCGAAAGAAAATGATCTTTTTCCATCCATCCTTCCACTTGTAGTAAGGGGGGGGTCTCCCAAAAATCGCCCACCAGAAAAACGTTAGAGAACCGTTAGTACGTAGGAGGGCTACGTCAGCCGTTACTGAAGGCCGGCCCGGAGGGCCTTCCCTAAAATATCCGCGGGAAAAGAACCTAAAAGCAGTGAAAATCCGTTTCTACCTGTAATTTCCGGCCCAACGTAAAATTTGGGTGGTCGATATGAAAATAGTGAGAATCTGAGTTTTGTGTACAAGAGTGAGAGTAAGAGTAGGAAACGGTGAAAGGAAAGAAGGGGGGGGAGGGGAGAGTGCGCCTGTCTGTAGGGGGGGGGGGGGAGGGGAGAGAGCGCCTGTCCGTAGGGGGGGGGAGGAGGCAGGTGGAGGGAGTGGGGGGGGGGGGGGGGGGAGGATGGAGAGAGAGGAGAGAGGAGTGTGTGGAGTCGCGCTTTTGGAGACCAAAACAAAAAATAGTGTGTGTGTTTTCTACAACAGCCTGGACATCACTTCATTTCCGACCCTCGCTCTTCATTGCAGTGGCTTGGCGTATAGTCGAGGGAACCAGAAAACCGGCCAAGGAAACTAGCTGAGGCTTGATGCAGTATACAAAAAAACGTTATTTTAAGCAAAAGGAATTACAAAATTTCACGCCGCAAAAGGAACAATTCGCTTTCTACTCAAGCATGCCCTCCGCTCGGGCATGCATACCCATGATTTGGGCGCGACAGTGCTGCTGCTCTTCCTGTGAAAGAGTTGCAAGTAGCCTGTCCGCTTGTGCGTCCCACCTAAAATAAAAGGCCAGGTCCCGCGTGAAGCGCAGCCAGTCTATCCCAGTGTAGGACCCGCGGCGATTGCGGCGACACCAACCATTGTAACAATCCCGCCATTGCTCAGCCCCCCACTGCGCCACCGAGCCTGTCTCGTCACCGAAGCCTTTGGCGGTGGTAATCTTTTCATAGAAGTATTGGACATGCATGGGGCTGCTAGAATAGGCACTGCGCCAAAAGACCTCGGTGTTGTATTCTGCATCTTGTCTCAGGTCTATCTTATCCACCTGAGGGTCCACGTAAAGAAAGAAATGCCAAGCAATTACTTCGTCGGGCAGAGAGGCTAGTCGAGCGAAGTACTCCTTACAAGCCGGAGTGCCCGTACGGCAGGCAAATCGGTTGGAGACGGGCGGAAAGATGTAGCGTCGTTCGCCTCTCTCAATCTTCACTGTATCTTCATGGTTCGATAAAAACATATAGCCTGCCTTGTTCGAGACCGTGTAGATGGGCAAGAACTTGGCGTTGATGTTCTGTGTTTTACTGGTAATTATGTCCTTGATTGTGTTAGAGCCCTGCTTGTTGGTCGAGTGAACGGCCTCCTTTGAAACCACTAGGATCTTGCCCGCTAGCTGTGAGTTATGTTTGCCAAAAACTTCCTCTGGCTTGCTGGTTTTAAAAACCCAGTTGGCTCCGACTACTCGGGTCAGAAGGTCGACAAGTGTGCTCTTGCCCACTCCTGGCAAAGAAATGAAGACCAGCGCCTGCTCTGGTTTGCTGCCATCTCTTAATAAGGTCTTGAACCACTTTTGTATGTAAAGATACATTTGTGTGACTCCCCCAGCCAGCACGTCGTGCATTTATTCCCGGAGTGGTTGTGCGAGGCCGAACATGGCGGTATCGTCGAGCCCCCGCGCCTCCATGAAAGCCTCTATCTGCGCGGGTGGGACCCTGAACCCCGTGAATGCGTTCAAATAGGTCGATTCGTAGTCACTGGATCGTGTGCTGTTCTGCTCTTCGTCATGCACGGTAAAGAAATTCTCCATCGAGTTTGCAGAGCGATGAATGGGGTTCTCTGACCAGACGCGGATCACGTTGCTGCGAAAAAGGGCTGGAGCGGTACTAGTGCTTTGCTGCTTGGGTGCCTTTTTGGCGGCGGCGTTCCGGGGCTGTTTCGATGGTTTATATGCTGGAGACCAGCGAATGACGTGGGGTGGGATCTCCAGCGGAGAGGTTTTACCTCTGCGTAAAAACTCGTTTTCGTTTTCAATGACCCATTTTCTTTCTGTCCCACCTGGAGATACGACCAAAACAGCATAGAGCCGTTTGCCCATTGCGTTTAACTCGCACAAATAAGGGTTCAAAAAAGAGTGAGTCTCTCCATGAATCTTTCCCGAGCCCTTTTGTACTCGTCCTCAAAAAGCTTTGCGGGGGACAAACGAGCTTGCTTTTCGTCCAGGGGCTGAACCAGGCGTCCGTTGCTGGCTGCATCGTGCCAGTGAGACACAAAGAAGTCAATTGCCTCTTTCATACAATCTTTCTTGTTCTGAATACACATTCTAAGGCAAATACTAGGGAGGTTTTCCCCGATATAGCGACTTGCCGGCTTCGTCGGATCCTGCAGCGGAGCCAGTAGTTCATTCAGCTTCTCTTCATATTCTTGCATGTCGATGTAGTCTTTCTCGTCTGCCTCCTCGCCTGACTCGTCCTGGCCAAGAGCTCCGTCCTCTCCGTCGGCCATGTCTTCTTGCTGTCCTTCATTTTCTTTTCCCTCTGTTCCTTTTGGTGCCAGCTCAAAAACAACCGAACCCCTTTTGCAGCACTCCTTTTCATTGCAAGAAACGGACAAGCTGCGGGTATTAGGAAGAGCGGTGATTGAAGCGTTATTCGAAACATGAAAGACGCCAGCGTAGGCAGGGCATGGATGGCGACGAGACCCCTTGTATTCAATGTAGAAGTTGCCCCGCCCAAGTTCGGGCCTACTCCTGACAACAAAGGAAACGCCGCTGGTATGGTCGCGTTCGTCGCGTAGAAATGCTCTAACCTCACGATTGCTGCACCAGCTTTCAAGCGCAGAGCTGCCCGTCGCAGCTGCACCTCCGCCCGTCAACGCGGGCTGCCAGTGAGGGTCGCTGCTTGAGTTCGAGCCTGCAAAGTAGTCTCCTTCTTGTTCTTCCTGCTCCTCGCCGTCGTCGGGGTTATTGCTCTCGAAATCCTCCTCTTTTGCGTAGTCTGCCTGCCATTGCCGTTGCCATGCAGCCTTTGCTATTTCTAGCTCGTCCAGATTGAAATGCCCCGGGTACTTTTTTGCTATGCATTCAGTGTTGCAGCAATAAACACTCAGGAGGCGGCTGTAAATGGTAACTCTGACTTTGGCATTATTATTTCCCGCATAGTGGAAGACGCCTTTGTAGGCCAAGCAAGGGCGCCGATGATGAGGATCTGCGGGTTGCCCCGTGTATCGCAGCTCAAAAACATGCGGGCCCGAGCCAGTAAGTTCCGGCCCGCGCTCGACAGCATAGAGGGAGGCACCAGCATAGCCGCACCGCATTATGAGAAACTCGTCAACGACGTCTTTGCTGTTCCAGTTCGTGTCATTGTAGCGGGGCTGGAAAAAGGGACTCCCCGAACTGTATTCGCCGAGCCAGACTACGTCGTCGGGCTCCTTTTGGCTGCACGGGCGCTTGTGCGGGCTCAGCACAAGTACATCGCGCTCGCTTTCGACTGGCGGCAGGGCTCGCTTGGTAGTCTGTGTAGCAGCTTCCGCAGGCGCCGGCTGGAACATGTCTAGCGCTCTCCGCTCTTTGCTGTGGCCGCTTACAGGTGGGGGGGGGGGGGGGGAGGTATGAAGGAAGCCCCTGCAGAGGCTTCTTCTTTGTATCGTTTACAACATGAAATGGTATGGAGTGGGGGGGAGGCGTCTCTCTCCCCTCCTTATCTCCTCCCTCCCTCCCCTCTCCTCCCCTCTTTCCCGTGCAGCAGGAGGAATGAGAAGGAAGGAGGGGGAAAAGGGGTACAGGGGGGGAGGGGGAGAAAAGTAGTCAACCCTCCCCCCTCCTCCCTGCTTTCTGCATTCCCAAAAGGGCATAATACCAAAAGAAAGAAAAAGACGGGAAAGGCGGGGGAGGAGGGCCAAGCGTGCGAGAGAAGTACCACCTGCGACGGAGCCAAGGTGTACCCCTGCGAATGCGGGGTGTGAAGGCCGTGGCGGGGGGGCCAGGGGGCATAGATTGCTAGTCAACAAGAATTGAGATTTTAATGACAAAGAAGGGAAGCCACTTTTCTTGGCCAGATACACACACATTAGTGCACAGCACACTAGCATCCGTAGTTTATTATTGGCAGGTCACTCAGATCCAACGTTTCTAGCCCTTTTCTTCGAATGTACTCTGTAAATTGGAGCATCTCTCTCATGGCGTTAGCCCGACGTAGCGAGCCACCAGCCCGCTGTCGCGGGCTGGAAGGGGGGGGGGGGGCGCGGGGGGCGAGCCCCCCGGTGCCCAGGATGCCATTTGCGAAGACTCTAGCTGAGTCTGCACTTGTTTTGGAGAACCAACCCTGTCCCTTGTCACGATAGACGTAGAACCAACGCTGCTTACGCCCAGGTTCTGGGTTTGTTCTGCAAAAACACCCTTTCCTTTGGTCGGCATCGTTGCAACATGAGATGTGCGGAGTTAGCCTGGTTCATCCTGCACACGGTGGTTCGGGTTCTGGATCCATTCACGCAATACGTTGCTCCGTACGCCCTTGGGGCGTGAGACCCGCCAAGACATAGCATGCGGCGGCACTTCTATTTGGCAGCTGCGGCCCCGAGCCTCGACGGAGTTGACTTCTTCTAGCAACCATCGTTTGTCTCCGCTTTCTAGTACATGAAGCACCGCGTACATGCGCCTGTGCCCTGCCTTTACCTCACATAGGTAGGTGTTCAAAAAGAGTGTGAGGCGCTTCATCAATGTGTGACGCGCCACTATCTTTTCTTGAACAGGCTCTCGCGGGACATCCCTGCCTCCGCCGCATTGAGTGGTTCGAATTCGCGGCAATTTGCAGACGCCTTATTCCAGTAGCTACAAAAGCACTCAATCGCGCCCTCCATGGCTTCTTTCTTCTGCTCGATGGCTGCTTCCATCTTGGTATAAGGCAGCTGTTGTTCACCCTCGCCTTTACCGGCTTGTAGGTGCGTGTCCCCCAGCTGTTGCAGCCAATGCTCAAGTTTTTCAGCATACTTCTCGTCAGAATCTCCGTTCTCTGCCTCTGCTCCGCTCTCTGCTTCCTCGGCCGCACTTTCTTGTTGCCCTTGTTTTCCTTCTTTTTTCTGTGCGTTGTTTTGCACTAGCTGAAAACAGACCGCGCCCCTTCTAGAGCATGGACCATCTCTGCAAGAAACCAACAACTTGCGGGTCTCGGTGTGGGTGGTGATTTTGCCATTGCTTTGATCGTGAAAGACGCCATCGTAGGCGGGGCAAGGGTGACATTTGTTTCCCGTCTTGGTTTCATAGTATTCAATATAGTAATGGTCTACTCTGTCATAAATCTTAAAAGAAGTCTTTTTGGTGTGACCGCGCTGTTCTTTCAAAAAACGAGCCACATCAGCCCTGGTTAGCCAACCTTGCTTAAGGGGGGTGATTAAACCACTGCTTGAGCTCGAGCTTGCAGGGTAGTCTCCTTTTTCTCTTTTGTCCTCTCGTCGGGGTCATTGCTCTCGGCCGTCTCCTTGCCATCGTAGTCGGTCTTCCGTCCCTGGTGCCATTCCACTTTCGTTTTCTCTAGTAGTACATCGCTCTCGCTCTCAACGCCCTGGGTTGGTAGTCTGTGTAGTAGGCTCCACATGCGCCGGCTGGGACATGTCTAGCTCCCTCTGCTCTTTTCTGTGGTCACTTGCTTTTTTTGGGGCAGGGGTGGGGGGGGGTATGAGGGAGAGAAGGTAAGTTCCTGCAGGAGTTTCTTCTTTGTATCTTTTGCAAAAATGAAATGGTATGAGGCGGGGGACAAGCGACGGCAGTAAGGGGGGGGGGGGGGTGATTGCTACAAGGGGGAGAAGCGCTTCCCCTTCTCCCTCTCCCGTCCCTCCCTCCTGGCTCTAATTACTATCCCCCTTCCTTGTGGCTCTTTCTTTCTCTCGCCCTTCCCCCCCCCCTCCCTCTCTTGCTCTCTCCATTCCCCCCCCCCCAAAAAATTCTAGTGCCAAAAAGAGAAGGTGGGGGGAGGGGGGGGCGAACGGCCCGGCGCTGTGCACGCGCGCGGGGCTGTTCCCAGCAGCGGGGAGGAGACGCAGGCCGACGAGCAAGGGCGTTGCCGCGCGTTGTACGTCTGGGAGCACGAGTTCTTCCCCCGCTCAGGCACAGAGCCCGGCGCCTGTGTGAAAACTTGCTGTTGCAAAAGCTAGACTCTCAAAGCTAACGCGGAAGGCCGGTGCAAAAAGGGGGGGGGGCCGGGCAGGACAAAATTTTTTTTTGAATTGATTTATTGATTTGTATGTCACCTTTTAATTGTACGTGACTTTTTCAACTCTCGATAAGTGTCTTTGAGGGCCGCAAGCTGTTTCTGCACCGTGCCCAGCGATTCGTGCACTTTGTGCCTTTCTTCCACGGCTTTGAAACGAAACTTAGCTTGAAGCAGCTCCGCACGAGTCGGCGTGGGGGCGGCAGGCTCGGCCGGGAAACGAAACTTGGCTTGAAGCAGCTCCGCGCGAGTTGGCATGAATTCTTTTTTTTTGTCTGTGGTGTTTGTGTGGCGCCCAACTGCGCGAGGGGTAATAGCTGAGGGGAGGGTGAATGATAGAGGGGGGGGGTGCCCCGCCTAGACAAGAGAGAAGGAGTCGCGCGAGGCTGAGGGGGGGGGCACTCCCCCCCCTCCTCCTCATCGGCACTCACACTCTTAGAAAGAAAAGCAAAAAAGAAGGATTCAAATGACGGCGATTCGCCTGGATGGCGACTTCACAGCATACTTCCTGGACAGCCTGCAGAACGCCGAGCTGGTAGGACGGGGAGCGTACGGCCACGTGCTGTGCACACCCAGCGATGACAAGCAGGTGGTCAAGTTGACTTATGATTGGAAAAAGGAGCAGCAGTTCGGGTGCAGATTAGGCTCTAGGCTAGGCGTGGCGCCCCAACTTGTGCGCGTGTTTGTGCTGGAGGCGGCCTGCGTAGAAAGCTACATATGGCACAAGGCCACAAGCTGCCAAGGGCCGCTGTCGGCAGCGCTGAAGCTGTTGGTGGCGTCGAAGCGGGAGATGGGCAAGAAGGGCAAGAAGGGCAAGTACTGTGCTTTGTTGATGGAAAAATTGGACGTGGACTTGTCGGCATGGTTCAAGGAGCAGGACGCGGCGAGCCTGCCGAGCGCGGCGGAGATGTGTGCCCAGGTGCTAAGGCCGTTGCTAGCTCATTTGGCCGCGCTGGGCAGACAAGGTTGGTTTTTTCGGGATCTCGAGGCGGCGAACGTGCTAGCCAACCTAGCTCGCGGGGGGGGGGGGGGGGGGCGCGCGGGCGTCCCTTCCGCCGTGCAACGCGTGGCGCTGACGGATCTGGACATGGCGACTATGCACCGGCCGGCCTGGGGGGTAGCGCGCGGGGCGCTGCCGGCAGGCTACGAGGAGGCAATGGCGGTGTACGTGGCCACGGTTTTCCCAGACCCGCTGCTGCGGGCGCTGACGTACCTGCCGGGCTGGCGCCAGGAGCGCCTGCAGGCCGGCTGGAGCGGCGCCCGCCGCCTCTTTCTGGAAGAGAACCCAGAGAACTTGCGCTACTGGAGCTTGTACGCCCTGGCACAGCTGCCGGGTGTCTGGGCGGATCTGCGGGACGAGGCTAGTGCACGTCTGGCACGCGGTTTGCCCCAGAGGCCCAGGGACTTGGTAGACCTGCTAGACAAGCTGCAAGAAAACCCCTGGATAGCGACGCATACGGAGAGGCAGCTGTGGTTTCACTGTCGGCCCACGGGGGGGCAGCGGGGCGCCTCTCGTTTCGTGCGCACTACGGACGCGTACGAAGCCCTGTCCCCGGAGGACTTTGCGGGCTACCTGGCCTGGCGCCTGTGCGTGCTGCTTGGTGCGGAGCGGGCGGCTGTGAACTACTGTGCCGAGCATTTGGAGACTTTGCTGCACGTGATGGACTGGGCCCTGGGCCCCGGCCAGGGCAGGGAGCTCTTGTACAGCCTAGTTGAAAAACGCTTGGAACGCATCACGGGGTGGCCCCCTCTGCCAACGCCCACAAATTCTCAGTAAAAAAAAGGCCAGAAAAAGAAAAATTTAATGAGACTGCAGGTTTAGTTTATGCAGGTCGTCCAGCGCTAGCGTCGCTAGTGTTTTCTTGCGAATGTAATCCGTAAAGAGAAGTGTCTGCCGCGTGGCGGCGCGTTCAAGGTAGTGAGTCTTGGCAGGTAGAAACCAAGAGCCACACTTTTGGTTGAAAATTGCTGGCATAATGGCGTAGTTGCGCGGATGATCAAAACCTCCCAGCCGGCGTGGCACAATGTGATCTATGTGGTAGGCCAGCCTGCGTTTACCGTCCTGGTCAAAGTAATGCTGGAGTAAGTGGTGTCCGCTGTTTTGGAGCAGCAGATCGCGCACCTGCTGTGTGCTTACCCTGTGTGGCAAATTGGCCAGCGCCTCGATGAAGCCCAGGTACACGGGGGCGCAGTCGACCTCGTTGGCGGGGTAGCGCGTCCGCATGTCCGCCAGCGCGCGCTGCAGGTGTAGTCTGCCTCGCATCAAACAGAGCTCCTCCTCGCCTAGCGCCCACAATTCTCTGACGCGGCCCGGCGCGGCGGGTCGGGGCGGTAGGGGTGGTAGGGGCGGTGCGACAGGGATTAGGGGCTGCGCCTGAAATTTCACGGGCCCTTTGGCTTTGCAGCTCGGCGCCAGGCAGAGCACAGACAGCACCCAGGGTTCTGCGCAGGCCGTAATCAGGGCGTTGTTTCTTTCGTGCGTAAATCCGTCGTAGGCCGCGCAGTGGTGGCGCCGAGAGCCCTTTTGGTCGCAGCCGTACCGGACGTAAAAACAATTGGCCTCCCCTGAACTGGTGCGTTTGCGCACCAGCTCGAAGGTCACGGGTAGGCTGTGCCGCTGTTTGTGCAAAAAGCTAGCTACAAGCTCGCGCCGGAACCATGATAACTGCGCTTGGTTTTCGGACATGTCGCTCCTTTGAGAAAATGCAGCAAAAACCGGTAGGGGGGGGGCAGCCTGCTTGCAAGAGCCGCCCAAAGAAAAAAACGCACACACACACACACACACACTCACACACACACACCCCACGAAGGGCGGGGGGGGGGGGCGCCCCCCCCCTCCAGCTTGTTGTTGTTGGCCTCTGCTAGAAATCTAACTTCCGCATACTCGTGGTAGAGCTAGCAGACCGTGGTCGAGGGGAGCGTCCATGTCCCCGCGCTTGGCGCCGGGGTGCGCGAGGGGCTGTTACTTCTCGAGCCCGTGGCTGTCGAGTTGGGCTCGTGGCTAGACCGGCCAGGCTGGCTATGACCAAACGAGAGAGCTCCTCCAGTAGCTGAGCGTCAAAGAGCTCGGGCCACATGGGCGTGTTGGGGTGGGGGTGGGGGGTGGACGGAAGTGTCGTCTCCTCCGACAACCAAGCCTGGCCAAGCCTGTGCAGCCACTGCAAGAGTCGTTCGTTGGCCCGCTTTACTACGGCGCTGGGGTCGATGGCTAGCATGACGTGAGTAACAGTCCACGTTAGTGCCTCCGCCTCGTCGTCAGAAGAAAGCAGAGAGCGGAGCCTCGGCAGTGACCAGGCCCCCCATAGTCCCGCTAGACAGCAGAGCGGACCCAGCTCCGTTGTGACGCAGGGGGCTTGGAAAGCCTGCAGTACAGCCTGGCCAGACTCGCAATGCGCGGCCAGAAGCGAGTACAGTGCAGCGGGGCCGTTTGTGACAAGTTGCTCGAGCAAGTGAAGTGGACGTGGCGGAGGAGCCTCTTGCGGTGGCTGCTGTCCTTGGGCCAGGCGGCGGGACACCCCCGCCACCAACCTCAGAACCTCCAGCTCGAGGCCCCGGGCGCTAGCAGTAGCCGCCCCGGAACTGGGTTCAAGGGCTGCCGAACGGCAGGCTCTGTGCAAGAGGTCCTGCACGATTTCCCCCAGCGGGCGCCTGGGCGGGGGCCGCGCGCCAGAGGAGGATGTTGCAGAGCTCGCCACAGGCCCTGGCGGCCAGCACCAGGTCAGGGACAGCATTACTGTCAACACCGCCACCATCCTCCCCGCAGAGCTCGGCCTCCCGCAAGGCGTCGTGCCGTGCAGGCATCTGACGGTAACAAGCAGCCGCCAGCCCCCTGCGCTCGTGCCGCTCTTGCTCCATGACAGAGTGCTCGGCGTTCGGGTCGTCCGTGAACACCAGCCGCGAGAAACCCTCGATGTCCAGGCCCTGGCACTCCTGCCCGGCGGCCAGAAACAGGAAGGCAGGCGCGTGACCCCCCCCAAAGGGCCCCCTGACTGTTTTGAGTTGGCCGCAGGCGCTCAGCTTTAGCACGTAGGGTTGTCCTTCGTCGTGCCTACCCGCCGGCTGCCACGTCACCTCAGTGAGAGCGGCGCTGTCTCTGACCTGCACCCGGCCACGCAGCGTGGCCGGCAAGATTAGTTGCCGGAGCTTGCAGCAGCGGCTCAATTCGACAGAGCTGCCCCGACCCCAGCCCGGGTCCTGTAGCTCCAAGCCGACGCGGGCCAGCTCGGGGCAATCCTGCACCACCAGCTTGTCAAAGGTTGTCGCTACCCGGAGGCTCTTTAGTTGTGAGCAGCCTCGAACCACCAGGCCCCTGGCGGGAGGCAGGCCGCCCCTCGCGCTCTCCTGCCCTCCGGCTAGGCTTAGTGTGGTCTTGCACTCCGACACTTCACACCCTTGCTCGGCTACGCCCAGGTCAGCCCGCGCTGGTAGGAGCCGGGCCCGGATCTCACACAAGCGGCTGCGCCGAGCCTGCAGGCTAGACACTCCGGAGCCTGCCTCCAAGCCGTGCGCTTGCACGTTCTGTAAGGACAGGGCCGGGGGGGTGGCAGGGTCGCCGACGTAAACAGACCGTCCGGGCAAGCTTACGTCTGTAAAATCCACCCTGCCGCGAACCGGCTCATTCTGTTTGCCAAGGTCAAAACAGGCACAAACCTGCTTCCAGTCTAGGTGGACCTGCCGGCCCCCAAACAGGGAAAGCGGCGCCTTTTCTTTGCCGCTGTCGTTCACGATCCGGACCCCGCGCAGGCGTAGCTTGCTGAGGTTAGGGCCGAGACCCGCCAGCAGGCTCAGCGAGATAGCAAAGTGTGGGGGCCCGGCCGTCTCGATGGTAACATCCTGCAAGCTAGAGAGAAGCAAGGGAATGCGTCCGATGCCCTGCAACCACTCAGTCACTAGCCGGGACTGTGTCGTGCTCAGCTCGCCCTGGAAGCTGAGATAAAGATCGGTTGGCATCATATCGAGCTGATAGTCCTTAACCAACTCTTCCAGCCTCTGTAGGTAATTTGCGATGGCGCCCTCGCCTGGGTCCAGCAGCAGCGTCCTGTGCTCCCTCCAGTGAGACCACAGAGCCTCCTTAAGCTGTGCCTGTCTCTGTACCTCCTCCACAATGCCCGCAAACTCAGGACTTTCTTTTAGCTCCAGCCATTGCTGTTGCTGCAGACAGGCTACAACCAGCATCTGCAGTTCCCCGGGTAAGAAGCTATCCATCTTGTTTCTTTTTCGGTCTCTCTTCTTTGTATGTCTTGTACAACCAACCCCCGCGCGGACGACGTGGCTCTCTCTCTCTCTCTCTCTCTCTCTCCGCTCTCGTCCCCCCCCCCCCCCCCTCACTCTGCGCCCCCCTGTGTGATGATGGTGCCCGTTGGCTAATCAAGTGCGCTCTTCACTGGCGCCGATTCTTTCTTTGGCCCGTGCATGACCCTGGCGGGCGGCCTGTGTGTATAGCTGCAGAGCTTTGGCCCGGTCCTTGGTGCACGAACCCTTGCCGCTTTCGTAGCACAGGCCCAGTGCATAGGCGGCGCCTGCGTGGTCCTGATCGGCGGCCAGGCCGTACCAGTACGTAGCCTGCTCGATGTTGACAGGGATGCCTTCCTGGAACTCGGAGTACCAGCCGAGCCTGTACTGTGAATCTGCGTGCCCGTGGGCGGCCGCCCGCCCATACCACTCCGCCGCCTTCTGCCCGTCCTTGGGAAAGCCCGCGGCACCCCGCCCATAGCAGTCACCTAGCCGTAACATGGCTTCGGTGCTGCCGTTCTCCGCCGCCCGAGTGTAGCACTCCAGGGCTTGGGCCAGGTCCTGCACCCTGCCCTCCTCAAACTCGAAGCCCCAGCCCTTCCGGTAGTAATAGCTAGCTAGCTTCTGTTTGGAGTCTTGGTGCCCTTGCTGAGCGGCCTTGCTGCGGCCAAGGCTTCATCCTTGGCCACGCCTGTTCCTTGCAAGTAGCAGGCGGCCAGCCGCCATTGCGCCTCACCGTCCCCTTGCTGCGCCGCCTGTAGGTAAAGCCGCGCAGCCTCCGCTTTGTCTACGCGCGTGCCGGTACCCAGCTGGTGGCACAGACCCAGCAAGCACTGTGCACCCGCGTCTCCTTGCAACGCCGCTTGTCGAAACCAGTGCACCGCTTTCTTTTCGTCCTGCGCAACGTACGTACCGCTGTGGAGCAGCTGGCCTAGCTTGCGCTGTGCCTCGGCGTCCCCTTGCTCCGCCCGGAGGCTGTACTCGCTGATCTCTCCAGCCCTGGGGCCCCCCCCGAGCGCCCCGTGGGGGGGCTGTGCAGTTACGGGGTAGCTCACGGCCTGCCGACGGCCGGTCAGCTTCCGCCGGCTGGAGGCCTGTGGCACACCTGCCGTGACAGGCTTCATTTTGGCGTAGCTTTAAAAAAAAGAGGAAAAGAAAAAAACACGCAAGCCGGAGGGCGGGGGGGGGGGGGGGAAGGGGCGGGAGGGTCACCCCCCCGCCCTTCGCCCCTCCCCTCCTCTTGGCCCTGCTGCGTTGGTAGACAAACGCTGTCTCCGAAATATTGGCTGCGCTCAAGCCAGCCCAAAACACCCAAAAAAAAATCCAGCAGGTTTTTTTTTGGGCCGACTTGCGCGCAGTGCAGGCCCTCCAGCCAAAAGGGCTACAAAGTGTACAAGAACTTTCCGTGTAGTTGGTGTCTTCCTGTTGCAAGAGTAGAGGAGTGGCAGGCTCCTCCGATCCCAACTTTCTAGCATGGCTAAAGCAGCACCCACAAGCACGGTCCGTGGCAGAAAAACTTGAAAAGAAGGGCCTGTTTGGTTGTAGGCTCGTTGACTCTGGAAATCACGAGTGCGATTAATGAAGAATTGTCCTGAATTAAAGAAAAAACAAATCTTTTTTTTGTTGCGGGTTGTAGCGTACAATATAGTCACAAGGGGCACCCGACCTTCCCCATGGATACACCGCCGGGAGACTACTGGGGGCCAGACCCCTGCTTATGTTGCCTTTGTAACTAGCGCCACGCAATCACACCAGCGGGCTGGCGCGATGCCTTGGAGTGTGTGGCAGCGCTGTACGTGGTTTGCTAGCATAGCTGCGTCCTTGCAGTGCGTACCACACGGGAAGCCGTCTTGTTCGGTTTCGTACTTGACTATGCTAAACGCGACGAAGCTGCACACGTGCTGCCAGCCGGTGTAACCGCTGTGCATTCTCTCGTGCCTTGTAAGGTTACCAGAGCTCACAAAGCGTCCATCGCACGTCTTGCAAAAAAAAGGGTTTTCGCCCGTGTGCGTGCGCTGATGGTGGACTAAGGCGTGGGAGGTCCTAAAGCGGCTTTCGCATGTTTGACAGACAAAAGGCCTCTCGCCCGTGTGTGTGCGCGTGTGAACTGTGAGGTTGCTAGCCTGCGCAAAACGTCTGCCACAAAATCTACAATGAAAGGGCTTCTCGCCCGTGTGCGTGCGCTTGTGAACTGCCAGGTTACTAGCTCGCGTAAGCGTCTTGTTGCAATATTCACACACGTAAGATTTACGGGGCTTTGCGGGGGGCATGCGACGGGCCTTGGAGGTGGTGGGGCCACGTGGCAACCACCAATTTAGTCACGCGCGTCCCCCCCCCCTCCCCCAATTGTGTTGACTCTTGATTAAAGACACAGACGCCAGACAGACATCATTGGGTCCGACGCCGAGCCGCCTCTCCCCATGGCCGGGGGGGGGGGGGGGTGTGGTATAACCCCCCCCCCCTTTACTTTCCCTCTCCCTCCCCCCCCCCTCATCCTCCCCCTTGTTCCCCTTCTGGGGGTCAAGCGGGGGGGGCATATCTTGCGCGGGTTGCTACCTTTCTTATAAAAAAAGGAGCGAATTTATGTTGCTTCTCCGCTTGCTGCTGCTGCATGCTGTAACGGCAAAGACGAGCTGGAGTGGTCTCCAAACAATACACGTGCCAACACATGCAAAGATACCATTCTTGAATGTGAATGTTACGCGCAGTGGCAAACACGGCACAACCCAAAATCATCATCTAACTGCCTGGTCCAACCCCGAGCTTGCTACGATTTACGTCTGGGCAGAGTCACCCTGTGGTACGTGGACACGGAACGAGTCGCAACATACACTGCGTGCACGGATGCCTACAATTAGTGAATGCAGCCCACGTGAGATGAAAAAGCTAGACAGCTACGAATCTCTGCTGACACAAACCTACGACGGGCCTTTGGTGTGGTGGGCCACGTGTGAATTACTAATGACTAACTGCTCGGACGAGATACGCAACCAGACGCAACAGTGCGTAATGACATACGAGTTGGACGTCACACCATTGAATGTAGAACTATATAAAGGATTCCAGAATGTTGGTCTTACATCATTGGGCTGTGTTGTCGCCTGCGCGGTAGCATTTGTTTGTATGTGCATCAACGAATTTAAAGGACCCGTCATGGATTGTGCCCCGAAGTTCATGTTGTGCAGTTTTGTGTTGGCCTTCATATTCGCCCTTGTCTGTGGATTTCTTGCAGCGGCGATGTTGTCCGCCCGGGTCAATATTGTGCATTTACAAGAGCCTTGGCAGCCGTGGAATCTGACTGTGCCAGCGGCGTAAGTACGCTGCGGAGGCTAAAAAAGAGGGGCATCTAGTTGAGTACACTATGTATATATATATTTTTAATAAATTGTCCTAGTATTCCATACTAGAGGGAGGGGGAGGGAGGAAGAGGAGAGGGGGAGGGAGGGCCGCGCGGGGCTCCGTATAAGCGGAAGAGCCAACAGCACATGTTGCCTGATTCTAGCGTCCAGCGCACGACCCGCCCGCGGACGACGGCCCCGGGGACTAGAAATCCACCCCGGTGTCGAACTTGTGGTTTGACACTCCGTTCAGCGCTGCCATGATCCCGGGCTTCTGGTACGAGGTCTCGCGCCGCTCAAAGAAGTTGGCCGACGTCTGCATCGAGATCATCTCCATCCAGGGGAAAGGGTTCTTGGCGTTCCAGATCCGCGGATAGCCAAGCGCCACCAACAGCCTGTCCGCGCACAACTTCACGTACGAACACATCAGCTCAGCGTTCATGCCGATCAGCTCCGTCGGCAGGCTCGCGCGGACGAACGCTTCCTCCACCTCCACCGCGTCCAAGGCCATCTCGTGCACAACCTTCTCCGACAAGCGCTGCTCGGGCCCCAGAAACTTGTTGTACAGCAAGCATGCAAAGTCGCAGTGCAGCCCCTCGTCCCGGCTGATCCACAGATTCGACGTCGACAGCCCGGGCAGCAGATTTCGCTTCTTGAAGTAGAAGACCCCCGCGAAGCTCGCCGAGAAAAACAACCCCTCCACGAACGCGAACGCTACAAGGCGCTGTGCAAAGGCTGCGTCGCTGCGAATCCACTTCAAAGCCCAGTCTGCTTTAGCCCGGACTGCGTCCATACTTTCAATCGCACGGAACAGCTGCAGGCGTCTCTCCTTCTCCGGAACTAAAGTCTGAATCAGCAAACTATACGTTTCGCTGTGGATCGTCTCCATGTACAGCTGCGTGCAATAAAACGCTCTGATCTCCGGCACCTGGATGTCTTGTAGAAACCGCAGCGCCAAATTCTCAATCACAATGCCGTCACTCGCCGCAAAAAAGGCCAGAATCGTGTCGATATAGACTCGTTCGTCATCCGTCAGCTTTGTTTTGTACTGGCGTCCTCTGTCATATCAATTTCCTCACTTGCCCACTGGACAGATTGATGTTTTTTGAAGAATTCGTACGCTTCAGGAAATGTGAGTGGGAAAAGAGTGTAGTTGGTGTCGTCCTGTTGCAAAAGTAGAGGAGTGGCAGGCTCCTCCGATCCCAACTTTCTTTTCTTGCTCGGGCTCGGCACTTCGGTGGTCACCTGCTCCTTAGCCTCGACCGCCTTTACTTCGGACATTTCTTGTGCGAGCAAATCGACCAAAACTGTCGCTACACAATTTTGTAGGCAGGCGGCGCCTCTGCAAAGGGGGAGAGAAGGCGAGGCACCCCCCCCCCCTCCCTCTCCCCTTCTCCTCCCCCTTTTCTCAGCAATTACGCGTTTGCGACAGCAAAAGGAGGGGGGGGGGTGCTTCTCCTCTTCCTCGCACACGTTTTCTTCATGTTGCTAGCGAAGAGTTAGCAGAGGAATTGGGAATGGAAGAGTGAGAACAAGATTTGTGGAAAGAGAAGGCATGAGGAGAAATAGGAAATCACACGAGGGGGGATGAAGGGGACACCTTTCTCCTTTGCTCGCTCTGCAAAGCCGGCCCGGATCTTAGCGCATCATCCCTCCTCCCCGCTCTCATCCTCTCCCACTCGTCAATCTTTCTGTCGCTCCAAGTCTGATTTCTTTTTTTTTAAGTGTTAGCCGTAGGACCTTGTCGGGACTTTAGATAGCTCTCGCAGCTGTCCGAGTATAGGTTGTTTGTCCGCTGCCAGCCCTCGGGCGGCCTGCCTGATCCTTTGTAATTGCTCACAAAGCCCACATACTGTGCATCGCCGCGGTATACCTCCAGATGATCCATCTCAGCGTCTGCCGCCACTCCCGCACCCCGCTGGAAGGCCAGTGGCAGCGGCGGGACGTGTCCTGGGGTCGCACGGAATACTCCCCAGTAGCTAGAGTAAAAGAGCGCGTCGTGTTCAGTCAGCTCCGACCAGCGGGGGCAGGTGCAGCAGCCCACGTAGTTCCTTCTCTGCCGGCCGTACAGGCAAAAGTTGCAGTGCACAGACTTATCCGTCTTGGCCGCGACGGCCTCGATGGGTCTTTTTTTCCTTGGGGCCGACTCTTGCATTTTCTTTGGACATCCCTGTTGGTACAAAGCTGAAAGACGCAGAAGGACGGGGGGGGGGGGGGGGCACCCCTCCCCCTCCTTCCCTCTCCCCTTTTCATACACATCCCCTCCCCCGCCCCCCCTTCCATCCCGCTTGCGCGGGATGGAGAAGAGGGGCACTTGATGGATTTACAGAAAACAAAACAGTCGGACGGAGGTCATTACTCGATCTGGACGGGTGATGCTCTTTCTAACGCGAGTGCAGGCGCTGATCCTGCCGGAGAATCAGTTTTCGTAAGCGATGACTACATCAAACTCCTTGAAGATCTGTACGCACTACTCACGTCGGGAGAAATGACCAGCTTTGCCCACGGATTTGGGCACGTAGTCTTGTTTCATCCACAAGATTCAAAAGTATATAGGCTGTGCGTCGAATTTGCCAAGCCAAGCGAAACCTCCAAAAAGGGAAATTCTCTGGAGCCTGGGCCCACGTCCTATTGCAAAATCCTCGATGCTATGCGCTCCGACTGCTTAAAGGAGGGAGGGCTTTACCGGCGTGAAGTGACCGTCAAATGTACACGATTTGGATACCTGTGTGTCGAGACAGGCGCCACAAGCTTTAAAGGCCCCGGACAGGCAAGAACGGAGTATACGTTTATCAGTGAAAGAGAGCTTTTGGACCATATTGGGAATTTGCCAAGCCCCTGGAGTTTGGTAGGTTTGCAGGAGCATTTTAAGGAAGTTCTAAACGATAACAGAAATAACCCCAAAGGAATCGTGATCCAAAAGATGGCCATGTACAATCAGCTTGACATGGGTGTGCTTCAGGGGACAGGTCGCCCGCCGAGCTGCAAAGCCCAGAAAACCTTGATAGCTTCGTGATTATGCACTACCTGCTCTTCCTATGTAACACATTTGGCGGTAGCGCTCTGGCCCGAAGCATACGTGGCGCCTTGTTTGAGCCCCTGTTTGCTTACAATGCCAAAGAAGTCTGCAAGGCCCTGAAAGTCATGATGAAAATAGATCAATACGCGACCATTCCGGGCGGGCTCCTGCCTCCGTCCAAGGCTTTGCTGCATTATGACCCCGCAGTGAGATTGGTTGTAGCCCAAAACCTGAAATTCTCGGTACTGCCGCTGCTTTCAGAATTTAAGCCGAGGAGCATTTACTCGTGTGTCTATGTGTATCATGTGCTGCAGAGGCTGGTTGGCTGCAGCAAATGCGGTTCAACCAAGTCTGTGTGCACAGCCCCTGGCGGAGAACAAGTAGTGGCCGGCTTGACGATTTTTTACTACTCGGTAGTGACCATTAGCGCAGCTCTGCTCTACCAAAGAATTATGGATGCGTATTTAACGCAAAACTCACAGGCCTCGCCAGCCAAGAGCGACGGCAAGCCTTGGCGCAAGTTCGCGGGACATCCGCAGCCCCCTTCCTTTATTTGCTACTTTTATGATAAAAACCAAAGAAGAAAATAGTCATGTTGCTTCTCTACCGGCTGCTGCTGCTGCATGTCGTAACGGCGATGGTTCGCTGGAGTGATATCCACACAATACACGTGCCAACACATCAAAAGATACCTTTCTTGAATGTGACGACGGTTACGGGCAACGGCAAGCGCGGCGACACGACCCAAAATCATGTTCTATCGGCCTGGGCCAACCCCGGGCTTGCTACGATATACGTCTGGGCAAAGTCACCCTGTAGCACGTGGACACCGGATGAGTCACAACATACGCTGCGTGCACGGATGGCTACAACAAGAGAATGCAACGAAAATGACAAAGAACAGCTAGACAGCTACGAATCCACGCTGACACAAACCTGTGACGGGCCTTTAGTGTGGTGGGCCACGTGCGAATTACTAATTACCAACGGCTCGGACGAGCTACGCAACCGCACGCAAAATTGCACACTGACGTACAAGTTTAAGGTCGGATCATTTAATACAAAGCTAGGCAAGGTAACGAGGATACTAGGTTATATATTCCTCGGCTTTTTTGTTGCCATGTTAGTAGGAGCAGTGACTATGGGTTTTACCATCAAACGCGGTCATGGACGAGAAACCTGGACCGATCGTTTACATCATCTGGCCTATAATTTCATGGTGGCCATGTTCGTGTTGTGCATCATATTCGCCAATCTTAGCGGAATCCTGTTTTTAGTGCGACATGTCCGAGTCAGCATTGTGCATTTAGGAGACTCTTGGCAACCACCGGATTAGTTTCCCTCCCCTGCGGGGGAACATCTTGCGCGAGTTGGCTACCTTTATTATAAGAACAAAAAGAAAAAATAGTCATGTTGCTTCTCCACTGGCTGCTGCTGTTGCATGCCATAACGGCCAAGAAAAGATTTAGTGGCCGCAACACAATACACGTGCCAACATATCAAAAGATACCATTCTTGAGTGTGATTGTTACGCGCAACAGCAAGCACGGCACGAAACAAAAACATGTTCTATCGGCCTGGTCCAACCCCGAGCCTGCTACGATCTACGTGTGGGCAGAGTCACCCTGTGGCATGTGGGCATCGAGTGAGTCGCAACACATACTGCGTTCACGGATGGCTACAACAACTGAATGCACCGAGAAGGAAATAAAAAAGCAAAACGACTACAAATCCAAACTAACGCAAACCTGCGACGGGCCTTTGGTGTGGTGGGCCACGTGCGAATTACTAATGACTAACTGCTCGGACGAGCTACGCAACGAGACGCAACAGTGCGCAATGACATACGAGTTGGAGGTCACACCATGGAATGCAGGACGACACAAAGGATTCCAAATTTCTGGTTATGTAACAGCCGGCTTTTGTGTCGCCTTCTGGGTAGGACTGATTGGTACGCTTATGGTCAATGACAGCTTTGAAGGTCTCTGTGGCGATGCCCGCCCGAGTCGACATTGTGCAATTAGAACCGGCGTGGCAACCACCCAAATAGTCAGGCGCCAAAGTCCGTTTTTTATAATAAAATGTCCTAGTATTCCATACTAGAGGGAGGGGGAGGGAGGGCAGAGAGAGGGAGGGCAGAGAGAGGGAGGGCAGAGAGAGGGAGGGCCGCGCGGGTCCATATAAGCGGAAGAGCCAACAGCACATGTTGCCCGATTCCAGCGTCCAGAGCAGCGAGGCGCGCCTTTCTCGGCCCACGAGCCAGGCTAGCTCAGCAGTGAACACGTCTTTCTTCAGGGCCTTGTCGCCCGCGTAAAACCGGAGCGACTGCAGCGCGCCCCGGCCGAGGTACAGAGTCACTGCCAGCAGGGAGCCGGCGCAGGGGTCCAGCGCGCGCACGGCCAGCTCCAGCGCGCGTTGGTTGCCGCGCAGCATGCCGCAAAGGTCCGCGTAGCAGAGCTGATAGTGCGACAGGGAAGGTTCGAGCTTGGCGCGGCGGGCCAGAAACTCCTCGAGCGAGCCGGGGTGCACAGTTAGGCCGGGCGCCTGCAGGGCCCGCAGCTTCTCGCAGGTGTTGGCGCACAGGTTGGGCACGTCCGCTCGCAGCGGACAGGGTACGCTGGCCCGCAGCGCGCGGAAGGAGCAGCCATCGCTGCCCTCTAACAGCAGCACCGAGGCCTCCGCCAGCTGCCGAACCTTCACCAGGCCCGCCAGCTCTGCCGCCAGCCGCTCGTTGCAAGTGGCTTTGAAGCGGCGGTCTCTGTCCTGGTTGTACACGTCTACCGACGCCTGCAGGGGTTGCTCCGGGAATGCGTTGTTCCGCCGCCGCCGCTCGCACCCCGCGCGGGCTTCCGCCTCGAGGCGCAGGCGTCGGTCCAGCAGGGGCACCGGCACATAGTCGCTCTTGCCCGCGTGTCTCCCCCGTCCTGTGTACCTCACCAGTGCGTACCACACACCGTCGATTTCGAGCGTGCCCTCGCCGAGCTTGTAGTCACACGAAGCAAAGCGGACCCGCTGCAGCTTGCCGTGTAGGATGCTCAGCGAGACGGAGTAGCGCCCGCCGGCTAGCTCAAAAGCAAGCAGGAGGCCCGCGTCTGCGCCGGCGAAGACGGTCGGCTCCCAGCGCACGACCCGCCCGCGGACGACGGCCCCGGGGGTACCCTGTGAGTCGGCCACGGCCGTCTCGTGGTCCGGGTATTCTGTGTTTGCCCAGGTAAGCTCCAGGCCGCCCGTGTCCAGGTCGCGCAGAGTTTCCACTGGAAAGTTGCGGTACGTTGGGAAGCGGAGAGTGTCCATGCCAGCTGCAAGGGGCTGCAAAGTAGTCATAGCCATAGTAGTTTTTCTTTTCTGTGACCGACGCTGAATCAAACAGGACCTTGGGCCTGAGCACTTGCCAGCAAGTGGAGGGGGGGGGGGCACCCCCCTGCCAAATCAGGGGGGGGGGGGCATCCCCCCTCAAACACACAAGAGAGCACAAGGGATGCTTAGTGGCTCTTCTAGTTGCAAGTCCGTGTTAATATGGGGCTTTCGCCGTATTTGGGTCTTGTGCAAGAAGCGGACGGTTTTTTTTAAGGACTCTTTTTGTTTGAATAAAATTTATTTATTTTTTGTACTTTGTTCGCTGCGCCTCCTCGATTTGTATGCTTGAGGATGGTAATCACTCCGGAGAGCGCGGCGGGGGCAATGGCGCAGTCGGGTCCAGCAACCGGAAGGTGGCACTGTCTGGTATTCTTGCTTTTCTGTTAGCTTGATGAAGGTCGCTCACCAGAAACTTGTTATTGTCTATGTGAGCAAATGTGTAGCTCACAGCCTGGGCATTTGGCTGTTGCAACAGAATGCACTTGCCATAGATTGGGTAGTTGCGTTCCTTGTAAGCAATCCACCAGCCAAACGCTGGATAAATTGCGCTTAGGTTGGTGATTTGGTTCATCCGAAGGCACTCGCGGCAGTCGGGGTTATCTGCGCTGGGCGAAAGCCCATAGTTATTTCCATTCGCATCATTGTACAAGAGCATGTGAAAGCCAATCCTGTCATCGACGACTCCGTCCTCTTCAAAAGACGGCTTTTTGAACGACGTGCAATTACTGGAGCTCGACGCGTTGAAAAGTCCAAAGGTTTGCAGCGCGGCGGCGCCAGGGCTACATTCTGCCAGCTGCAACGCCAGCCAGGCCGGTTCCGACACGTTGCCCCCCGTGGTTGCCACCACCGACAGACACTGGTGAGATTTCTCCTCATACAACAAGACAGCATCCGCAAAGCGTGTTAGATTAGGGCCCAAGAACCTAAACTGCTCATTATACCCTGGCTGGGACCACTTAGAAACGCAATTTGTGTCTTCTTGTGAGTCTGATCCTCTTACGTCAATTGTGGATTTCAGTACAATCAAGCTGAGCACCAAGATACACAAGCCTGCGCCCACGCAAACGCAGGCGCATACGTTACCCATGCTCCCCTTTCTGCTTGCCTGAGCAAATGGCTTTGCTTGGTGCAGTTACTTTAGTATTTACATTGAGTACTCCCAGCCCGCACCTGGCGTGGACTGTCAGGAAAAATACTGCTGTCCAAGGTTGTCCCTCCCCCCCCCCCCCCCCCCCCCCCCCCCCGCCGGGGGGGGGGTGGGAGAGGCAGGCAAGGGGGTTGGGGGAGGGGGGGGGGGGGGGGGAATGCTTCTATCCCGTTTTCAAAGGCACTCGCTCTCCTCCCCCCCCCCCCCCCCTTCTCTCTCAAAGCTCTGTCCTGCTTAATATCTTTGCCTTCGCTTTCTTCCCTCACCCCCCCAGGCGACGTTTGGGGGTATGTGGCAGCGGCGCGTTACGAACGCGAGGCCGCCCTGGCATTATCTTGTGTTGAACATGAGCGGGGGCTGGCAGTGGGAGGGGCGGCCTGGAGATTTGCTGCAGCCCCGAGAAGACAGCAGCCTCGAGGCTAAGGAACTATCCCACCACTATGCGCAACGGTTCGTGGGGTTGGACGTGAAATTTTGCAGGCCTCTGACAGAAGATTTGTTGCTGCAGCTGAACGGCTTCCTGACAGGTTGTACTTCGCTGGAAAGACTACGGCTAGTATGTTGGGACGCTGGCTTTAGCCCCGGACTGGAGTTGAGTATACCCAGAAGCACAAAACAGCTGGACGTGGATCTGGGGACCCCGCCTGAGCGCACGGAAAATCTCATAAACGCCTGGCTGAGCAGGAGTGTAGCGGGTCTGCGGGGGTTGCGCGTGGTGGTGAAGCGCAGCTACCGGTTGTACGAGAGTGCAAGGTGGGAGGCGCCCTGGCTGCGATTTGCAGCCCCAAGCCTGACAAGTCTAGAGCTCTCACACCTGCCTTCATCGTTTGGGACGAGGGGTGGGCTGGTGTTTCCTGCTTTGCGGGAGCTAATCTTAAACGACTGCGATTACGGCGCGCTCGGGGAGCTGCTAGAGCTGGGCTGGCTGTCGGTAACGAGTACGCCCCGGCTGTCTTCGCTGAGCCTGCAATGTATGTCGCGTTTTAGCCTTGAGCAATGGGCGTCGTTCCTCCACACGGAGGGCCTAATGTCGCGCTTGGCGGGGCTACGCCTGTCCCTAAGAAGACGGCCCACGTTGTGGGGCAGCGGCAGACAGTCCACAGGCTGTCTTTGCCTGCCACTGCCTGGCTTTCCCCGGCGGGGTTTGCGGGTGCTTGAGCTTGGTGGCTTTACCTTTTGGGCCCAGGGCACCGAGTGGATCTTGCCGGAGACTCTGTGCGTCCTGCGCCTGGTGTGCTGCCAGGTAGTGGGCAGTTCTGTCACTATCCGGCCGTCAGGCGCAGGGGTTCTGAGGGAGCTAGTGTTGACGAACTGCTCGGGCCTCGGCTCCCGCCCCAGCCCCCAGTCCGCTGGCGCGGACTGGAAGATAAGAGAGGGAGAGAGAGAGGAATAGGAAAGAGGAAAGGGGGAGCAGATGCCCTTCCCCCCCCCCCCCCTCCCCTCGCTCTTGCTTGCCCCTCTCCTCCTCCCTCCCCCTCCCCTCGCTCTTGCTTGCCCCTCTCCTCCTCCCTCCCCCATTTCACACTTTGTCTCCCCTCCACTTTGGCGCGGCGAGAGAGTGTTTGATGTGTAATATGATGGGGAGTGTAAAGGCGCCAACACCGACAGTGTTGGGACATTGTCACTGGCCCCGATGCCTGCGAGAGTTTACCACTGCTCAAAGCAGCCCTCCTCTGCTAAGTTGTGGGCTTTGCTCTGTCGCTAGGTATTGTAATTTGATATGCCAAGATAAACACTGGGCTGAGCACAAACGAGTTTGTAACAGTCCAAATGCGGAGAGCGTCCAGCGGGTGCAAGAAATGTATTTTGGAGACATGGTGGTGGGAATCCGGAAGCGGCGCGTGTATAAAGAAATAATACAGAAAGCCCAGAGGCATAATGGCGGTGGGCTGGTATACGTGCTTTTGGGCGTGGAGAGCGAAGAAAGCGCGTACGTGCCCCAAACCCGACTAGACAAGTCAAGGTGGGCGTGGCTGCGTAGGCTGGAACAGAGCCAGGCTACGCAGGTGGCGGATAAGCCTCTCCTGGCGCTAATTATCATGTCGGTGCCGTACAAGGTAAGTTTCAAGGATTTTAAGAACGAGTATATACTGCAGAACCGAAATTGTTCTGTGCTGTCAGAAGAGGACGGCAGGTTTGGGATGTACTGTCAGATGTCCAAAGTACTAGGTTACGAGGCAAAGTGCAAGAATATGCTAAGGGCACCGAGCTGCGATGCCTGCAAGAGTGAGCTGCTGACGGAACTTCAGGCTTGCGCGAGTTGTGCTTGCTACTTGTACTGCAGCCAGCAATGTCTGGAGCAGCACGAAAAAACGTGCCTGGTTCAGGTCGGGGAGGGCGACGAGGACGAGTGTGAGGGCAGCACGTTGCTGAAAGAGCTGGTGCAGCGGAATACCATGCGCAAGTACTTGCGTTTAATGAAGAAACCGCCCCCCGGATGCCGGACGCAGACCTACGATCGCCTGTGCCTGTTGGCCATCAGGCTGCTGTTGCAGACAGCGATTGAGCTCGTAAGGCTAGCACCCCGTGCGCGCAGCCGGGATGAGCTGCTGCGAGCTCATCCCGAGGAGGCGGCCTCTCTACTGGACAAGGCGCAGGCGCCCGCCCTCGGCCTGCTAGGGGCACTGGACCGCTTCTTGCTTGACGAGCTCCTGGAGCGCTATATACCCAGCCCGCTAGTGCCAGCCCGTACGAGCGGGCTGGAATGAAAAGTACCACAAAAAAAAAAAAGTTTAATAAAAAATCCAATTACGTCTTATACACTTAGAATCTCAGCCCGGCGGGGGGCGCGTTCTCTACTCCAGTCCGCGGCAGCGGGCTGGGCTGGGGACCAAAGATGTTGTTAGCGGCGGCAGAGAGAGTGAGTGGGTTGAGGGGCCCTTGTGCGCCCAAACGCACGTTGAAGGTGCAGGCAGGGTGGGTGGCGAGGGCGGAGAGGGCGCGCAGCAGTTGTGTGTAGCGTGCACTGTTGGCGGCATCGAGCCTGAGGTCGCCCAGCTCGATGATCCATTCGATGCTCCTGAGGGTGTCGGTAGCGTGGTGGGCGCTGTCGGGCAGAAAAAGCCTGGCAAGACTACTGGGCAGGCGGCAGTTGGCGTGGTCGAGGAGCGTCCCGGTGGTTTCGTCAGCGAAGA
The DNA here is from genome assembly GCA_019918135.1 of Paulinella micropora. Taxonomy (NCBI): domain Eukaryota; phylum Cercozoa; class Imbricatea; order Euglyphida; family Paulinellidae; genus Paulinella; species Paulinella micropora. Next base: position 31,177 of record WBZZ01006272.1, read on the forward strand.
CCATGCCTGCGCTCGTGCCCATTAGGGCAAGCTTCCAGGCGCCAACCAGGTGCGTAATACGCAGCTTCTGCAGGCCCTGCGAGCCGGTGGCGCCGCCGCAGGCTGAGCGTTCTCTGCACTGCCAGCGACTGATGTGATAGAGGGGTTCAAGAAAGTCTGTGTCACAGTCTTGTATCTTAACGTCGAGTTGGGTAAGTTCAAACCTGTGCAGGAGCCCCGCCAGCAGCGACTGGAAGGCACAGGCCGAAGAACACAGGCCGCTGAGCCTGTGTTCGTACAGGGCCAGGTTACGCAGGCGCAGCTCGCACTGGAGCCCAGGCTGTGAAAGTTGCCAAGTGTCGACAAAGGAGAGCAACCGACGCACCTGGGCGTCCTCGGCGCTGAACGCCCCCATGTCTAGCGTCAGCGCGAGGCGGAGCGGCCTGGACAGTGTTACCTTGGCCAATAGCCCCTGCGCGGGGTGGGGCGGCCGAGTGGTTTCTTCAAAGGCAGCGAGGGAGATCTCTACCTGCAGGTTTTCCAGCTTGGGATAGACAAGGGCAGGGGTGTGGGGCCAGGGAATAGGGGGGCCAAGGCAAGGGAGGAAGTACGGGGAGAGGCGCCTCTGCACCAGACAACGCAGGTTAGGGAGCCGAGCGCAGGTCCGTCCGATCAGGGTTCCCTCGAACAATGGACAGTCGTGGATGCGCAGTTCCTCCAGCGCGCCGAAATTGCCCTTGACCACAAGCTCCTCGACCCGCGTGTCGTTCCAGAACTGGCCGTGCAGGTCTAGGCTGCGGACCTCCTTACAGTTCTTGGCGCTCACGCTGCACAGCGTGGGCAGCGATTCGCAGATACGTGATAGCTGTTCCAGCGCCACCGCGGGGCAGTCCTTGATCACAAGCTCTTGCAGACCCTGCAGCTGCGCCTGTGCCACCAGGTTTACTAGGCGCTCGTCCGTCCAGTAGGCTCCCGAGAGCTCCAGCGTGCTTTTCTGTTGCCACTGCTGCAACGCGATCTGCAGCCTGCCGAAGGCCTCCGTGCCCCCCTCTTCGGAGACCTCCAGGTGTAGGGACCACGGTTGGATGTTGCCGTGCCGGACGAAGCCTCCCGTCCTGTTGAAAACTATGGCCAGGCAGTTGGCCACCGCCAGCACGCTCCCGTGCAGTCGCAGCTCCGTTACATTGGGCACCATAAACAGCAGTTGATCCAGCAGCACTGGCACGTTCCCCCCGTCCGTGCAGTCTGCGCCTGGCGCCAGCTCCAGGACGCCGCCCCCTCCTCCTTCTCGGGCTCCCGGCGCAGAGCTGTCCGCGGAACCTAGGTAAGTTGCTAACGCCTTGGCCACGAAGCCCGCAACCTCATCCACAACAGCCTCTTCAGTCGGGGAACGGTTCACAGTGTCTTTGGGAAGACAGTGACTGATCAGGGCGCCGAAACTTTGCTGCAGTTTCTCCGTCCGCTGGACAAGCAATGAAAGATCAGGCAGAGCCTGGAGGCAATCTGTCACTAGCACTGAGAGCAAGGGCGGCATACCCCCCGCCGGAGCGGTCTGAGCATCGCCGCAAGCTGCAACGGCAGGTGAGTCAAGCTTGTCAGGCTCTTCGTTGGCAACGCTCGATGTCATCACTGCTGACGGACTAGTACCCGACGACGATAGCCTACGCTTGCCTAACATTTTATCTTGCTCGCCAGGCGGCCTTTGCCAAGAGATACCAACCTGCGCAAGTGGGGGAGGGGGCGGGGCGCCCCCCCCCCCCCTTGACACTCCCGTTAAAAGAGAAAGCATGCAAAGGGGGGGGGGGCGCCCCCCCCCCTCATCCCTGCCGAAAGAAAGAGCACAAAGAGGAGGGTGGGGGGGGGGGAGGGGGAGAAGAGAGAAGAGAGAAGGGGGGAAAACGTGAGGGACTGCACTTCTTAAATTATAAGAAGCCTCGTTCCTAGCCTCTGCGAGGGTAGCGCAGGGGTACAGCTGGGCGGCCGCCAGACCAGCACCGTCGGTGTGCTGCTGCCTTACCTGCTCAACTCCATGGGGGCCGACGCCTTCGCCTCTTTTGTACAAAGCCTGCATCTCATCATGGAGCGGGCCCACGACGAATTCGACGACTGGTTACTATCATGATTGAAAACGCCGCGTTCCCCCAATGGAAGACACACATTGAACTTGCCATTGCAGAAATCACAGACCTGCCCTTTGAAATAGACGACCTAGGCGGCTTGGCGTCCGCAACGACGGCGACGACGACGACGACGACGCAGCTCATGCACAGCGCTAGGCCTGCGCGCTCTGCATTTTATTAAAAACCGGGGGGAGGAATGCATGCCTCTCCCCCCCCCCCCGCGCCAGCGGGGCTGTGCCCGCGCGGAAAAGACAAGAGGGAAAGGAGAAAGGGACAGGGGAGGGGGGCGCGTTTTATCTGCTCCTCTTCTCACCCGTTTTGGAAACCTTGGCGTCATTCATTCGTCATTCATTTATTTTAAAAAGACCTAGAACTTTGCGCGCATGATTTCGCCAGAGAAAAAGCAACACTTACCTACTTGCCCCAAACAAACGCAAGAATTCGAGGAAAAGCTTCGAAAAATGCACGCGGCACAGGTTGAGCAATACAATCTAGATCACGCAGTATTCCTCAGAGCAGCTCCGGTTCAAACAAAAAATATGCCTTCGAAGCTTGCGTGGAAAACATTCACAACCAAACCGCCCCTTTGCCAATCAAGGAGAAAAAACTAGCTGCACTCGAAGTGATGCAAGTACACCATTCGGAACTCGAGATTGCCGTACGCCAAGGACTCGGAACCTGCGTCTATAACGCAACAATCAGCTGCGGCCCCCTGGGATCGGTCACGACTGCTATTGCAGAGTATGAAGCAGAAGCGCTAGAGTCCTCGAGATCCAAGCTGGAAGCGCAGTGTCGCGCTTTGGAAAAACTTCAGTCCTCTGCGCTGAAACTACAGAAGAGTATGATTGAAGATTTCAAAGGACTAGTTGAAGCTACCAAGACGACTCAGTTCTACAAAGGCTTGCCGGCCGAGGTACAAGACGCGACAAACAAAATGGCGCTAGAAACCGAGGACGAATGAAGAGGTACGCTACATTTCCAACCAACGCCCAAGACAGCCTGCTGCAGGCACGAGCTCTTCTCGGGCAGGTCTAATAGCTCATAGGTGGGGTACAGGTGTTCATTAAAAAAAACGGTTTTTACTGAAAATATTTCACTTTTTTAGTCCGCTGATACGGTCGAAACACCGGTGTGATACGGCCGGAAAGGGTGTTCTGCCGAAATGTCCTCTGGTATTGCCTTTTTTGACCATATCATTCTTTCCAGATCTACAAAACCAGGTTTATAAGCACCCACACCAACACCATCAGGGCAACGCCCCAGAAACCCGCGCCTGCACGCGCAGCAGACGACGACGATTGTGCCTTGGGCTCTTCGCTCGGCAGTGACGGGTCGCGGCGGCAGTGCCAGTCCACCGAGTAATCAATGACACAACCGTCCTGCATCGAAGATGACCTGCAAATCGGCCTCACGTAGGCATCTACTTCGTCCACGTGGCCAAGAAGAAATCAAATCCTCCATTCCAAAGGCTAGGAATCCTAGAATTCTCAGTGCAGTTGGTGCAATTGCAACGTGGCACCGTGCCGCAGGCATAACCAACCTCGTCGTACACGACACTACAGTTGGCACGATAATTCAGGAATTGGACACGAGGCCACACGTCGGGTGTCACTATGACGTCCCCGGGCTCCTTGTCAAAACATTGCGTTGACTCGTTACTTAGCGCAGCATAAGTGGCATAGTACTGGCGATTCACCCGTTAGTGGAAGCGACGCGCAACCTCGTAAAGAACTGGGACGAGTCATAACGGAAAGAGCCCAGGCCTATGTGAATTCATGTAAAAACCCCCTAAAGTGTAATCTTTCAAGTAATGATGGCACAAAGCCCGGCTGGCTCGCGCAGGGCTCGTACAACATTGTCTTATGTGATCAGAAGGAGCGAGAGAAAATATATCGCTTTGGCTTCTTTACGTACGATAGCAAGAATCGCGCTAAAGAGCGAGTGGCATGGAACAAAGCTATGAGGCACGCCGGAATCGCGCTAAGAAATATACAACAAAAAAATTAAAAATCCGTGACAAAGTTGTAATCTTGGCACTGAAAACTAAGAGAGGAAGGGGCCGGGGGGATTAGTGGAGGCGTTGCATGTATTTATTTTGTTTGTAGCTTCTGCGCCATTCACCCCTCCCCCTTCCCCTCCCCTGCTCCTTGAGCCCCCTGGGCTCAGAGGAGAGAGGAAGAGGCAGGGGGCGCCAAGAAAGTGCAAGAAAAGTTTTTTTAATTAAAACTCGACAAGGCATTACTCTTGACACTTGCAACGGCACCCTCAGGCCCACGTCATGTTGCTGCGGTAGCCTATGTTATAACCCTAGCCGGCACCGTCTGTGCTCTGCTCGCGCGCTAAGAGAGTGCGAAAAAGAATACGTTGAATCAAAGCTCGACGGTCTTACACTTGGGGCACTGAAAACTAGGAGTGGAGCACCGTGCTCCGGCACGACCCTGCGGCGGATGGATGACGGTGGTCAATGTGCTAGGAGGACAAAAGCCTCACTACCCAGACGGCGTCCTGTCCGTGCCATGGCTCAGCCACCGTGCGCAAGGTCAGGAAAATATGAAAAGAGGAAAAAAAATATTTTTTGCCCGACAACAAAGGGAACAGACGGGGAGGGGGGGATAGAAAGGGGGAGGGAGGGAGGAAGAAGAAGGGGAGAAGAAGGGGGCGGGGTGTACTCCCTCCCCCCCCCCTCTCGTCCCTCTGCTCCCCTTGTCCCCTGCTACCCCCCCCCCCCTCCCCCCGTCCCTTGTTTGCGCGTGCAAACGCGTTCCAAAAAAAATTTCTTTTCCACTTTTCATATTTTTCCTATTTCCGCAGATCTTGCAGAGAGAAGAGGCAGGGGCGCACTAAGAACGTACAAAAAAGAAAGTAAAAAGAAATCCCTGACAAAGTTTTAACATTGGCACTGAGAACAGGGAGAGGGAAAGAGCAGGGGTCGCGCCAAGAAAATGTAATTTACGCTGAATTAAAGCTCGACAAAGTCTCACACTTGACACTGAAAACTAGGAGCAGAGCACCGTGCTCCAGCACGACCCTGCGGCGAATGGATGGGCGGTGGTCAATGTGCCAGGAGGACAAGAGCCCCTCACTTACCCCGACGGCTTCCTGTCCGTGCCATAGCTCGGCCACCGTGCGCAAGGTCAGAAAAATATGAAAGGAGGGAGGGGGTTAGTGGGGGCGTTGCATGTATTCATTTCTTTTGCAGCTTCTGAGCCCTTCCCCCCCCCTCCCCCCTGCTCCTTGAGCCCCGGGCTCAGGTGGGGGGGGGAGAGAGAGCACAAATTGTCTAGTCCCCTCGTCTGAGGATCGGGAGCGGGAGAGGGAAAGGGGAGGGTAGGGGCGCGCTAAGAATGTACAAGAAAAAACCACGCGAGAAAAAATTACTGAAAGAAAAAACTTTAATCTCGGCACTGAGAACGTGTACAGAGAGGGGCGGGGTGTGCTCCCCCTCCCCGTCCTCCCTCTCGTCCCTCTGTTTCCCTTATCCCCCTGATATCCCCCCTCCCCTCGTCCCTTGTTTGCGCGTGCAAACGCGTTCCAAAAAAATTTTCTTTTCCACTTTTCATATTTTCCTATTTCTGCAGATCTTGCGCACCGTGCCCGAGCACGACCCTGCGGCGGATGGGTGGGCGGTGGTCAATGTGCTAGGAGGACAAAAACCTCACCACCACGACGGCGTCCTGTCCGTGCCATGGCTCGGCCACTGTGCGCAAGGTCAGAAAAATATGAAAAGAGGAAAAAAAACTTTTTTTGCCCGACAACAAAGGGAACAGACGGGGGGGGGGGGAGGAAAGAAAGGAGGGGAAGGAAGAAGAGAAAGGGGGGAAGAAGGGGGCGGGATGTGCTTTCCCCCCCCCGTCCCCCTCACTGTCTGAGAATCGGGAGCGGGAGCGGGAGAGGGCGGGCAGGGGCGCGCTAAGAAATGTACAAAAAAAATAAAAAAATCCATGACAAAGTTGTCATCTTGGCAATGAGAATTAGGAGATGGAGAGAATTGACGCTGAATTAAAGCTCGACGGTCGTACACTTGGGGCACTGAAAACTAGAAGCGGAGCACCGTGCTCCACCACGACCCTGCGGCGAATGGATGGGCGGTGGTCAATGTGCCAGGAGGACAAGAGCCCCTCACTTACCCCGACGGCGTCCTGTCCGTGCCATGGCTCGGCCACCATGCGCAAGGTCAGAAAAATATGAAAAAAGGAAAAAGAATTTGGCCCGACAACAAAGGGAACAGACGGGGGGAGGAAGAAAGGGGGAGGGAGGAAAGGAACGGAGGAAGCACGAATCGTCTTAGTCCACTGTCTGAGAATCGGGAGCGGGAGCGGGAGAGGGAGGGCAGGGGGCGCGCTAAAAAAATGTACAGAAAATTAAAAAAATCCATGACAAAGTTGTAATCTTGGCACCGAAAACTAAGAGAGGAAGGGGCCGGGGGGGGGGGGAGATTAGTAGAGGCGTTGCATGTATTTATTTTGTTTGTAGCTTCTGCGCCCCCCTTCCCCTGCCCTGCTCCTTGAGCCCCCTGGGCTCAGGGGAGGGTGGGCAGAAAGGATCTCTGGATACAGAGGGGGGGGGCGCCCCGCAAAAAAAGGGGGAGACTATTTTAAGGTTTGATAGGCTAAAGAAAAAAAGCAGTCGGTGGAAAAAAAAGCAGGGGAACTATGCGCTGCGGTGACCGACGCGATGAAAAGCCTGGCCCCCGAAGTTGCGCAACAGCAGGCCACCGTTGAACGCTTAGAACAAGAGTTAGCTTATCATGTGTCTTGGCGCCCGGGCAAAAGAAGATACAAACGCGCGATTCATGATGGTATCACTAGAGAACTTTGTTCCAGACTAACTAAAGAGCGAACAGCACTGGCGGAGCTGAAAGAAAGAGAGTTCGAGGTTACGTTCACTGTGCAGAAGCGGGCCAGGGTTGGTGTGGAGCCGATTGCCAGCCAGGCCCCCGAGACCGTTCAAAAATATAACGAACACGCGGAGGACGCTGGCTTGCACGAGCCGGATTCTGCCCCGGGCTCTGAAATGAATTAAATTAGCAAAAGAGCTTATTGAAACCATTCCGGATTGGATTGAAATCTAGGAAGGCAAACCCCCCAGAGACCGGCAGGCAGCTGGGAGAGAGAAAGGGCAGCACGCGGCACATCCCCCTCCCTCCTCAGAGCGGGGGGCAAAAATAAGTAAACTTTTTTTGGAGCCCACCGATTGGGGGGGGGGGGGGGCGCCCCCCCTACCCCTTTCTTTCTTCCCTCCCTCTGAGCCGCCTGAGCCCGGGGGGCTCAAGGAGCAGGGGAAGGGGGAATCGGGAGCGGGAGGGAAGGGGGGGGGAGGTAGGGGCGCCAAGAGAGTGCGAAAAAGAATGCGCTGAATTAAAGCTCGACGGTCTTACATTTGGGCACTGAAAACTAGGAGCAGGGCACCGTGCTCCAGCACGACCCTGCGGCGAATGAATGGGCGGTGGTCAATGTGATAGGAGGACAAAGGCCTCAGTGACACTACTCCGACTGCATCCTGTCCGTGCCATGGCTCGGCCACCGTGCGCAAGGTCAGAAAAATATGAAAAGAGGAAAAAAAAAATTCTTTGCCCGACAACAAAGGAAACAGACGGGGGGAAAGACAAAGGGCAGAGGGGAAGGGAGGGAAAATGCTCCTTCCCCCCCCCCCCTCCTTTTCCCCTTGTCCCCTGCTATCCACCATCCCCTCGTCCCTTGTTTGCGCGTGCAAACGCGTTCCAAAAAAGATTTTCTTTTCCACTTTTCATATTTTTCCTGTTTCTGCAGATCTTGCAGAGGGAAGAGGCAGGGAAGGAGGAAGCACGAATTGTCGGGGAGTGGCAGTGGGAAGGGGAGGAGCAGGGGCGCGCCAAGAAAATGTAATTTACGCTGAATTAAAGCTCGACAAAGTCTTACACTTGACACTTGCAACGGCACCCTCAAGCCGCCGCAGCATCCGGCCCACTCGACGGTCGTACACGTTGGCATTGAAAACTAGGAGCGGAGCACCGTGCTCCAGCGCGACCTTGCGGCGAATGGATGGGCGGTGGTCAATGTGCTAGGAGGGCAAGAGCCTTCAACTTACCCCGACGGCGTCCTGTCCGTGCCATAGCTCGGCCACCGTGCGCAAGGTCAGAAAAATATGAAAAGAGGAAAAAAAAATTTCTTGCCCAACAACAAAGGGAACAGACGGGAGAAAGAGGAAGGGGGGAAGAGGAAGGGGGGAAGAAGGGGGCCGGATGTGCTTCCCCCCCCCCCCCGGGTCCCTTCTCACTGTCTGAGAATCGGGGGTGGGAGCCGGAGAAGGGAGGGCAGGGGCGCGCTAGGAAATGTACAAAAAAAATTAAAAAGACCCCTGACAAAGTCTTAATCTTGGCACTGAGAATTAGGAGATGGAGAGAATTGACGCTGAATTAAAGCTCGACGGTCGTACACTTGGGCACTGAAAACTAGGAGCGTAGCACCGTGATGAGCGGTGGTCAATGTGCCAGGAGGACAAGGGCCTCACTACCCCACGGCGTCCCGTCCGTGTCATGGCTCGACCACCGTGCGCAAGGTCAGAAAAATATAAAAAGAGGAAAAAAATATTTTTTTGCCCGACAACAAAGGGAACAGACAGGGGAAAAGAAGAAGGGGAGGGGAGGGGAAAAGAAGGGGGCGGGATGTGCTTCTCCCCGCCACCCCCCCTCACTGTCTGAGAATCGGGAGGGAAGGGGGAAAGGCGCTCGGCATAGGGGGGGGGGGGGGGGGGGGGGGATCGGCACTGGGGCGGCTGGGGCGGCTGGGGCCGCTGAACCCACTCTCGTTGGGCGGCGTCGTCGAGCTGGCTAACGGCGAGGACGCGGTGGCGGAGGCCCAGCTGCAGCACGCGCTCAGCTTGCTGCCCTACCTCCGTGGCCCCCGCGCGGTGGGCGACAGGTTGCCCCCGGGCTTAATCCGCTCGAGCGGCACCACCGCGCAGGACCGCGATCTGGCGTTGCTCCTGTGCCGGGACTTCAAAAGCCTGTCGGGGGGCGGTTCGTGGCTGCGGCAGGAGCTGAGCGCGCGCTGGTGCAAGCTCCGGGTGGCCTGGGACGAGGGCACCCTAGCGACGCCTCTCAACATCCTCTGCCCCCCCTCCACGTCGAGGCTGTGCATGCTCGAGGTCTGGCTGGCCATGTTGCTGGACGAGCTCCTGGGGGACCCCCGGCGGGAGAACACGCTGCAGCGCCGGCGCCTGCTGGCAGAGCTGGCGCCCGTGCTGGCCAGGCCTCTAGACCAGGGTGGCAGAGAGGAGGCCACCGAGTGGCTCTGCCCCCCCTGGCAGACCCCGCCCAGCTTGTACCTGCAGCGGCTGGAGCACTCGGCGCACAGGCTCTTGCTAGGCGCACTTTTTGCCCTGCACCGCGAGGCGCAGCAGCAGGCCGCCCTGTTAGGCAGCCAGGCAGGCCATGGCGGCTGGTGGAGCCACGCCACCCTGCAGACCCTCGCCTGCCAGCTCCGCCTCGACCGCTGGGCCAGCCCCAGGCTGCGCGAGCCCAAGCCCTACGCCCGCGCGCTCCTCTGGCTGCTGCTCCCAGGCGTCGACTCCATCCCCTACTCCGTCAGCCGCTCCGAGGAGCTGGAGGCTACGCGCCTGCTGCAGGCGCAGCACCAGCTGGAGCAATGCCTCCAGGCGGCCTCCTGTCTCCACACCTTTGTCCTGCTGTCCCCCCGCGACCTGGCTAGGGCCCCGCACCTTAGCTGCGCCGCCGCCTGGGCCTGGCTCGACAACGCCCAGGTCCTGCAGCAGGTGCTGACCAAAAACCTCAAGGCAGCCAACGGCGAGCCCCGCCAGCTCCTGGACCTCTTGACGCACTACTGCCAGACCGAACACCAGGCCCCCGGCGCCCTGGCCCTGCCCAACCTCTGCAGGCTCCTCCGCGGGCACTCCCAGATCACCTCCTGCCTGGTGCTGCTGGCCCTCCTCGGGGGGCTGCCCACGCACAGCCCAGAGCTCGCGCGCCGCCTGGCCGGGACGAGGGTCGTTGTCGCCGCGGTCGCGGGCGCCCACCCCCAGGGGCCCACCGCCACCACCAAACAAGTGCGGCTCTCGGTCCTCCTGGCCCTGCTGCTGCGCATGCTGCTACGGGGCCGCGCCGTCAGCGACGCCCTGCCCGCCAGCGAAAGGCAGCGCGCTAACGAGGCGCGCACAGCCACCCCTGACTCCACCACCACCGCCCGCCGCCGGCGCCCCCACCCCGCCGCGCCCGCCGACGGTGGCGGCGCCCTCTGGGTGAGCGAGAACGATCCCTTGCTGTCCGTCCTGCTGACTCTCTTGGTCGCCACCGCCCTGGTCTTGTTGTCTCCCGGCCTGCGCGGGAGAGATCCCGGGGGGCAGCGCCGCTTCGAGGGTGCGCTCGGCGCCCTGCTCGGCAACCTCCACGCGCCCGCCTGGCTAGGCGCTTGGCTGCGCGCTGTTTACGACAGCGGAACCGACCAGCAGGCCACCTACGAAGCCTGGCACGACGACGTCAAGTGCCCCCTCCACTCCTACGCCGAGACACTCATGATTCGTCGCCGGGACAGCGGCGCCGCAGCCAAGGGCGCAAGTTCCGGCGCCCACATCCAACGGGAACTCAAACTCCTGTCCAGCCTCCACGGCAACCTCTCCTTGCAACGCCTCGTTCCTAGCCTCTGCGAGGGTAGCGCAGGGGTACAGCTGGGCGGCCGCCAGACCAGCACCGTCGGTGTGCTGCTGCCTTACCTGCTCAACTCCATGGGGGCCGACGCCTTCGCCTCTTTTGTACAAAGCCTGCATCTCATCATGGAGCGGGCCCACGACGAATTCGACGACTGGTTACTATCATGATTGAAAACGCCGCGTTCCCCCAACGGAAGACACACATTGAACTTGCCATTGCAGAAATCACAGACCTGCCCTTTGAAATAGGCGACCTAGGCGGCTTGGCGTCCGCAACGACGGCGACGACGATGACGACGTCGCAGCTCATGCACAGCGCTAGGCCTGCGCGCTCTGCATTTTATTAAAAACCGGGGGGAGGAATGCATGCCTCTCCCCCCCCCCCCCGCGCCAGCGGGGCTGTGCCCGCGCGGAAAAGACAAGAGGGAAAGGAGAAAGGGACAGGGGAGGGGGGCGCGTTTTATCTGCTCCTCTTCTCACCCGTTTTGGAAACCTTGGCGTCATTCATTCGTCATTCATTTATTTTAAAAAGACCTAGAACTTTGCGCGCATGATTTCGCGAGAGAAAAAGCAACACTTACCTACTTGCCCCAAACAAACGCAAGAATTCGAGGAAAAGCTTCGAAAAATGCACGCGGCACAGGTTGAGCAATACAATCTAGATCACGCAGTATTCCTCAGAGCAGCTCCGGTTCAAACAAAAAATATGCCTTCGAAGCTTGCGTGGAAAACATTCACAACCAAACCGCCCCTTTGCCAATCAAGGAGAAAAAACTAGCTGCACTCGAAGTGATGCAAGTACACCATTCGGAACTCGAGATTGCCGTACGCCAAGGACTCGGAACCTGCGTCTATAACGCAACAATCAGCTGCGGCCCCCTGGGATCGGTCACGACTGCTATTGCAGAGTATGAAGCAGAAGCGCTAGAGTCCTCGAGATCCAAGCTGGAAGCGCAGTGTCGCGCTTTGGAAAAACTTCAGTCCTCTGCGCTGAAACTACAGAAGAGTATGATTGAAGATTTCAAAGGACTAGTTGAAGCTACCAAGACGACTCAGTTCTACAAAGGCTTGCCGGCCGAGGTACAAGACGCGACAAACAAAATGGCGCTAGAAACCGAGGACGAATGAAGAGGTACGCTACATTTCCAACCAACGCCCAAGACAGCCTGCTGCAGGCACGAGCTCTTCTCGGGCAGGTCTAATAGCTCATAGGTGGGGTACAGGTGTTCATTAAAAAAAACGGTTTTTACTGAAAATATTTCACTTTTTTAGTCCGCTGATACGGTCGAAACACCGGTGTGATACGGCCGGAAAGGGTGTTCTGCCGAAATGTCCTCTGGTATTGCCTTTTTTGACCATATCATTCTTTCCAGATCTACAAAACCAGGTTTATAAGCACCCACACCAACACCATCAGGGCAACGCCCCAGAAACCCGCGCCTGCACGCGCAGCAGACGACGACGATTGTGCCTTGGGCTCTTCGCTCGGCAGTGACGGGTCGCGGCGGCAGTGCCAGTCCACCGAGTAATCAATGACACAACCGTCCTGCATCGAAGATGACCTGCAAATCGGCCTCACGTAGGCATCTACTTCGTCCACGTGGCCAAGAAGAAATCAAATCCTCCATTCCAAAGGCTAGGAATCCTAGAATTCTCAGTGCAGTTGGTGCAATTGCAACGTGGCACCGTGCCGCAGGCATAACCAACCTCGTCGTACACGACACTACAGTTGGCACGATAATTCAGGAATTGGACACGAGGCCACACGTCGGGTGTCACTATGACGTCCCCGGGCTCCTTGTCAAAACATTGCGTTGACTCGTTACTTAGCGCAGCATAAGTGGCATAGTACTGGCGATTCACCCGTTAGTGGAAGCGACGCGCAACCTCGTAAAGAACTGGGACGAGTCATAACGGAAAGAGCCCAGGCCTATGTGAATTCATGTAAAAACCCCCTAAAGTGTAATCTTTCAAGTAATGATGGCACAAAGCCCGGCTGGCTCGCGCAGGGCTCGTACAACATTGTCTTATGTGATCAGAAGGAGCGAGAGAAAATATATCGCTTTGGCTTCTTTACGTACGATAGCAAGAATCGCGCTAAAGAGCGAGTGGCATGGAACAAAGCTATGAGGCACGCCGGAATCGCGCTAAGAAATATACAACAAAAAAATTAAAAATCCGTGACAAAGTTGTAATCTTGGCACTGAAAACTAAGAGAGGAAGGGGCCGGGGGGGATTAGTGGAGGCGTTGCATGTATTTATTTTGTTTGTAGCTTCTGCGCCATTCACCCCTCCCCCTTCCCCTCCCCTGCTCCTTGAGCCCCCTGGGCTCAGAGGAGAGAGGAAGAGGCAGGGGGCGCCAAGAAAGTGCAAGAAAAGTTTTTTTAATTAAAACTCGACAAGGCATTACTCTTGACACTTGCAACGGCACCCTCAGGCCCACGTCATGTTGCTGCGGTAGCCTATGTTATAACCCTAGCCGGCACCGTCTGTGCTCTGCTCGCGCGCTAAGAGAGTGCGAAAAAGAATACGTTGAATCAAAGCTCGACGGTCTTACACTTGGGGCACTGAAAACTAGGAGTGGAGCACCGTGCTCCGGCACGACCCTGTGGCGGATGGATGACGGTGGTCAATGTGCTAGGAGGACAAAAGCCTCACTACCCAGACGGCGTCCTGTCCGTGCCATGGCTCAGCCACCGTGCGCAAGGTCAGGAAAATATGAAAAGAGGAAAAAAAATATTTTTTGCCCGACAACAAAGGGAACAGACGGGGAGGGGGGGATAGAAAGGGGGAGGGAGGGAGGAAGAAGAAGGGGAGAAGAAGGGGGCGGGGTGTACTCCCTCCCCCCCCCCTCTCGTCCCTCTGCTCCCCTTGTCCCCTGCTACCCCCCCCCCCTCCCCCCGTCCCTTGTTTGCGCGTGCAAACGCGTTCCAAAAAAATTTCTTTTCCACTTTTCATATTTTTCCTATTTCCGCAGATCTTGCAGAGAGAAGAGGCAGGGGCGCACTAAGAACGTACAAAAAAGAAAGTAAAAAGAAATCCCTGACAAAGTTTTAACATTGGCACTGAGAACAGGGAGAGGGAAAGAGCAGGGGTCGCGCCAAGAAAATGTAATTTACGCTGAATTAAAGCTCGACAAAGTCTCACACTTGACACTGAAAACTAGGAGCAGAGCACCGTGCTCCAGCACGACCCTGCGGCGAATGGATGGGCGGTGGTCAATGTGCCAGGAGGACAAGAGCCCCTCACTTACCCCGACGGCTTCCTGTCCGTGCCATAGCTCGGCCACCGTGCGCAAGGTCAGAAAAATATGAAAGGAGGGAGGGGGTTAGTGGAGGCGTTGCATGTATTCATTTCTTTTGCAGCTTCTGAGCCCTTCCCCCCCCTCCCCCCTGCTCCTTGAGCCCCGGGCTCAGGTGGGGGGGGAGAGAGAGCACAAATTGTCTAGTCCCCTCGTCTGAGGATCGGGAGCGGGAGAGGGAAAGGGGAGGGTAGGGGCGCGCTAAGAATGTACAAGAAAAAACCACGCGAGAAAAAATTACTGAAAGAAAAAACTTTAATCTCGGCACTGAGAACGTGTACAGAGAGGGGCGGGGTGTGCTCCCCCTCCCCGTCCTCCCTCTCGTCCCTCTGTTTCCCTTATCCCCCTGATATCCCCCTCCCCTCGTCCCTTGTTTGCGCGTGCAAACGCGTTCCAAAAAAATTTTCTTTTCCACTTTTCATATTTTCCTATTTCCGCAGATCTTGCGCACCGTGCCCGAGCACGACCCTGCGGCGGATGGGTGGGCGGTGGTCAATGTGCTAGGAGGACAAAAACCTCACCACCACGACGGCGTCCTGTCCGTGCCATGGCTCGGCCACTGTGCGCAAGGTCAGAAAAATATGAAAAGAGGAAAAAAAAACTTTTTTTGCCCGACAACAAAGGGAACAGACGGGGGGGGGGGGAGGAAAGAAAGGAGGGGAAGGAAGAAGAGAAAGGGGGGAAGAAGGGGGCGGGATGTGCTTTCCCCCCCCCCGTCCCCCTCACTGTCTGAGAATCGGGAGCGGGAGCGGGAGAGGGCGGGCAGGGGCGCGCTAAGAAATGTACAAAAAAAATAAAAAAATCCATGACAAAGTTGTCATCTTGGCAATGAGAATTAGGAGATGGAGAGAATTGACGCTGAATTAAAGCTCGACGGTCGTACACTTGGGGCACTGAAAACTAGAAGCGGAGCACCGTGCTCCACCACGACCCTGCGGCGAATGGATGGGCGGTGGTCAATGTGCCAGGAGGACAAGAGCCCCTCACTTACCCCGACGGCGTCCTGTCCGTGCCATGGCTCGGCCACCATGCGCAAGGTCAGAAAAATATGAAAAAAGGAAAAAGAATTTGGCCCGACAACAAAGGGAACAGACGGGGGGGAGGAAGAAAGGGGGAGGGAGGAAAGGAAGGGAGGAAGCACGAATCGTCTTAGTCCACTGTCTGAGAATCGGGAGCGGGAGCGGGAGAGGGAGGGCAGGGGGCGCGCTAAAAAAATGTACAGAAAATTAAAAAAATCCATGACAAAGTTGTAATCTTGGCACCGAAAACTAAGAGAGGAAGGGGCCGGGGGGGGGGGGAGATTAGTAGAGGCGTTGCATGTATTTATTTTGTTTGTAGCTTCTGCGCCCCCCTTCCCCTGCCCTGCTCCTTGAGCCCCCTGGGCTCAGGGGAGGGTGGGCAGAAAGGATCTCTGGATACAGAGGGGGGGGGCGCCCCGCAAAAAAAGGGGGAGACTATTTTAAGGTTTGATAGGCTAAAGAAAAAAAGCAGTCGGTGGAAAAAAAAGCAGGGGAACTATGCGCTGCGGTGACCGACGCGATGAAAAGCCTGGCCCCCGAAGTTGCGCAACAGCAGGCCACCGTTGAACGCTTAGAACAAGAGTTAGCTTATCATGTGTCTTGGCGCCCGGGCAAAAGAAGATACAAACGCGCGATTCATGATGGTATCACTAGAGAACTTTGTTCCAGACTAACTAAAGAGCGAACAGCACTGGCGGAGCTGAAAGAAAGAGAGTTCGAGGTTACGTTCACTGTGCAGAAGCGGGCCAGGGTTGGTGTGGAGCCGATTGCCAGCCAGGCCCCCGAGACCGTTCAAAAATATAACGAACACGCGGAGGACGCTGGCTTGCACGAGCCGGATTCTGCCCCGGGCTCTGAAATGAATTAAATTAGCAAAAGAGCTTATTGAAACCATTCCGGATTGGATTGAAATCTAGGAAGGCAAACCCCCAGAGACCGGCAGGCAGCTGGGAGAGAGAAAGGGCAGCACGCGGCACATCCCCCTCCCTCCTCAGAGCGGGGGGCAAAAATAAGTAAACTTTTTTTGGAGCCCACCGATTGGGGGGGGGGGCGCCCCCCCTACCCCTTTCTTTCTTCCCTCCCTCTGAGCCGCCTGAGCCCGGGGGGCTCAAGGAGCAGGGGAAGGGGGAATCGGGAGCGGGAGGGAAGGGGGGGGGAGGTAGGGGCGCCAAGAGAGTGCGAAAAAGAATGCGCTGAATTAAAGCTCGACGGTCTTACATTTGGGCACTGAAAACTAGGAGCAGGGCACCGTGCTCCAGCACGACCCTGCGGCGAATGAATGGGCGGTGGTCAATGTGATAGGAGGACAAAGGCCTCAGTGACACTACTCCGACTGCATCCTGTCCGTGCCATGGCTCGGCCACCGTGCGCAAGGTCAGAAAAATATGAAAAGAGGAAAAAAAATTTCTTTGCCCGACAACAAAGGAAACAGACGGGGGGAAAGACAAAGGGCAGAGGGGAAGGGAGGGAAAATGCTCCTTCCCCCCCCCTCCTTTTCCCCTTGTCCCCTGCTATCCACCATCCCCTCGTCCCTTGTTTGCGCGTGCAAACGCGTTCCAAAAAAGATTTTCTTTTCCACTTTTCATATTTTTCCTGTTTCTGCAGATCTTGCAGAGGGAAGAGGCAGGGAAGGAGGAAGCACGAATTGTCGGGGAGTGGCAGTGGGAAGGGGAGGAGCAGGGGCGCGCCAAGAAAATGTAATTTACGCTGAATTAAAGCTCGACAAAGTCTTACACTTGACACTTGCAACGGCACCCTCAAGCCGCCGCAGCATCCGGCCCACTCGACGGTCGTACACGTTGGCATTGAAAACTAGGAGCGGAGCACCGTGCTCCAGCGCGACCTTGCGGCGAATGGATGGGCGGTGGTCAATGTGCTAGGAGGGCAAGAGCCTTCAACTTACCCCGACGGCGTCCTGTCCGTGCCATAGCTCGGCCACCGTGCGCAAGGTCAGAAAAATATGAAAAGAGGAAAAAAAATTTTCTTGCCCAACAACAAAGGGAACAGACGGGAGAAAGAGGAAGGGGGGAAGAGGAAGGGGGGAAGAAGGGGGCCGGATGTGCTTCCCCCCCCACCCCCCCCGGGTCCCTTCTCACTGTCTGAGAATCGGGGGTGGGAGCCGGAGAAGGGAGGGCAGGGGCGCGCTAGGAAATGTACAAAAAAAATTAAAAAGACCCCTGACAAAGTCTTAATCTTGGCACTGAGAATTAGGAGATGGAGAGAATTGACGCTGAATTAAAGCTCGACGGTCGTACACTTGGGCACTGAAAACTAGGAGCGTAGCACCGTGATGAGCGGTGGTCAATGTGCCAGGAGGACAAGGGCCTCACTACCCCACGGCGTCCCGTCCGTGTCATGGCTCGACCACCGTGCGCAAGGTCAGAAAAATATAAAAAGAGGAAAAAAATATTTTTTTGCCCGACAACAAAGGGAACAGACAGGGGAAAAGAAGAAGGGGAGGGGAGGGGAAAAGAAGGGGGCGGGATGTGCTTCTCCCCGCCACCCCCCCTCACTGTCTGAGAATCGGGAGGGAAGGGGGAAAGGCGCTCGGCATAGGGGGGGGGGGGGGGGGTTAGTGGAGGCGTTGCATGTTTTTATTTTGTTTGTAGCTTCTGCGCCATTCACCCTTCCCCCCTCCCCTCCATTGCTTCTTGAGCCCCCTTGGCTCAGGGGAGAGAGGAACAGGCAAGGGGGCGCCAAGGAGGTGTAAGAAAAGTTTTTAATTAAAACTAGACAAGGCAGTACACTTGACACTTGCAACGGCATCCGGCCCATGTCATGTTGCTGCGGTAGCCTATGTTAGAACCCTGGCCGGCACCGTCTGTGCTCTGTTCGCGTGCCAAGAGAGTGCGAAAAAGAATACGCTTGAATCAAAGCTCGACGGTCTTACATTTGGGGGCACTGGGAACTAGGAGCGGAGCACAGTGCTCCAGTACGACCCTGTGGCGGATGGATGCGCGGTGGTCAATGTGCCAGGAGGACAAGAGCTCACTACCCCGACGGCGTCCTGTCCGTGCCATGGCTCGGCCATCATCGTGCGCAAGGTCAGAAAAATATGAAAAGAGGAAAAAAATTGGTCCGACAACAAAGGAAACAGACGGGGGAAAGAAAGGGGGGGGGGGGGAAGAGGAAAGGAGAAGACAAAGGGCAGGGATGGGAAATGCTCTTCCCCCCCCCCCCCTCTTCCCCTTGTCCCCTGCTACCCCCCCCCCCCTCCCCTCGTCCCTTGTTTGCGCGTGCAAACGCGTTCAAAAAAAATTTTCTTTTCCACTTTTCATATTTTTCCTGTTTCCGCAGATCTTGCGTATTGTGCTTCCAGCACGACGCTACGGCGGATGGATGGGCGGTGGTCAATGTGCTAGTAGGACAAAAGCCTCACTACCCCCGACGGCGTCCTGTCCGTGCCATGGCTCGGCCACCGTGCGCAAGGTCAGAAAAACATGAAAAAAGGAAAGAAAATTTGGCCCGACAACAAAGGGAACAGACGGGGGGAGGAAGAAAGGGGGAGGGAGGAAAAGGAAGGGAGGAAGAAGGGAACGGGATGTGCTTCCCCCCGTCTCCCCTCTCGCCCCTTGGCACTGAAAACTAAGAGAGGAAGGGCCGGGGGATTAGTGGAGGCGTTTCATGTATTTATTTTGTTTGTAGCTTCTGCGCCCTTCCCCTCCCCCTCTCCCCCCTGCTCCTTGAGCCCACTGGGCTCAGGGGAGGGGAAGAGGGGAAGGTGGCAGAAAAGATCTGAGGATGCGGGGGGGGGTGCCCCCCCCCACCACGGGCTTAGTGGAATCATCTTAGTTTTGTTGCAATTCTGCCCCCTGCTCTTTGAGCCCCCCGGGCTCAGGGGGGTGGGAAGGAGTAGAGGGGAGAGAAGAAGAGGCAGGGGAGGGGGGGGGGGAGAGCACGAATTGTCTTAGTCCCCCGTCTGAGAACAGGGAGTGGGAGAGGGAAGGAAGAGGGTAGGGGCGCGCTAAGAATAT
Source organism: Paulinella micropora (assembly GCA_019918135.1). Classification (NCBI taxonomy): domain Eukaryota; phylum Cercozoa; class Imbricatea; order Euglyphida; family Paulinellidae; genus Paulinella; species Paulinella micropora. The sequence continues at coordinate 50,213 of WBZZ01006272.1, forward strand.
ACAAGAAAAATTAATAAAAAGATCCCTGACAAGGTTTTAATCTTGGCACTGAGAGCAAGAGAGGGAGAAGGAAAGGGAAGGGACAGGGGGAGTGGGGCGCCAAGAAAGTGCAAGAAAAGTCCTTTTTAATTAAAACTCGACAAAGTCTTACACTTGACACTTGCAACGGCACCCTCATGCTGCCGCAGCATCCGGCCCACTCGACGGTCTTACATTTGGGGGCACTGAAAACTAGGAGCAGATCATCGTGCTCCGTGCCACGAGGACAAAGGCCTCACTACCCTGACGGCGTCCTGTACGTGCCATAGCTCGACCACCGTGCGCAAGGTCAGAAAAATATGAAAAGAGGAAAAAAAATTCTTTTTGCCCGACAACAAAGGAAACAGACGGTGGGAAAGAAGGGGGAAAGAAAGGGGCGGGATGTGCTCTCCCCCCGCCCCCCTCGTCCCTCTGTTCCCCTTGTCACCTGCTACCCCCCCCCCCTCTCGTCCCTTGTTTGCGCGTGCAAACGCATAGGGAAGAGGCAGGGAAGAGGCAGGGAAGGAGGAAGCACGAATTTTCTTAGTCCACTGTCTGAGAATCGGGAGCGGGAGGAGCAAAGGGACAGGGGGGAGGGCGCGCCAAGAAAGTACAAAACAAAAACTACGCTGAATTAAAACTCGACAAAGTCGTACACTTGCCACTGAAAACTGAGAGAGGAAGAGGAAAGGGGAGGGGCGGGGTGGGTTAGTGGATGCGTTGCATGTATTTATTTCTTTTGCAGCTTCTGCGCCCTTCCCTTCTCCCCCCCCCTCTCCCCTGCTCCTTGAGCCCCCTGAGCTCAGGGGAATCCTCTTAGTTTTTGTTGCAATTCTGCCCCCTGCTCTTTGAGCCCCCCGGGCTCAGGGGGGATGGGAGGGAGTAGAGGGGAGAGAAGAAGAGGCAGGGGAGGGGGGGAGGGGAGAGCACGAATTGTCTAGTCCCCCGTCTGATAATCGGGAGCGGGAGAAGGAAAGGGGAGGGTAGGGGCGCGCTAAGAATGTACAAAAAAAAATTAATAGAAAAAATTACTGACAAGATTTTAATCTTGGCACTGAGAACTAAGAGAGGGAGAAGGAAGGGGCGGGGTGTGCTTCCCCTCCTCCCCCCGTCCCCCCTCTCGTCCCTTTGTTCCCCTTGTCCCCTGCTATCCCCCCCCCTCCCCTCGTCCCTTGTTTGCGCGTGCAAATGCGTTCCAAAAAAAAATTTCCTTTACACTCGGCCATCGTGCGCAAGGTCAGAAAAATATGAAAAGAGGAAAGAAAAGATTCTTTTGCCCGACAACAAAGGGAACAGACGGGGGTAAAGAAGGGGGGGGGGGGAGAGGGAGGAAGAGGAAGGGCAGGGGAGGATTAATCTATCTTTTCCCCCCGTCAGTAAGAGGGAAGGGGGGGGGGGGAAAGGCGCCCGGCATAGGGGGTTAGTAGAGGCGTTGCGTGTATTTATTTTGTTTATAGCTTCTGCGCCATTCCCCCTGGGCTCAGGGGAGAGAGGACGAGGCAGGGGGCGCCAAGAAAGTGCAAGAAAAGTCTTTTCTAATTAAAACTCGACAAGGCATTACACTTGACACTTGCAACGGCACCGGAAAAGAGTCAACTTCCGCAAGTGGGAGGAGCGCAGGTCGACAATTGCGATATCGCACACAAATTGGGGGCGTCAGCGGGGCTTCTTTGCTGGCTTTCTGGGACCCGGGGGGCAAGCCCCCCGCGCCCCCCCTTGCTACCCTTTCAGCCCGCAGCAGCGGGCTGGACTTCAAGCGTGTAGTGAGCATCGACTCGGGCGTGAGGAGCTTTCTGACCATGTAACACGCGGACTCGGGCGCGATAACCGAATGGGGCCGCGGGTCTATTGCACGCGTGTACCGACTTCAGAGGCATATTGATAATCTGCTGAGCAAGGTCGGGCTACTGGCTAAGGACAGCAGCAAGAAGCGCAACCGCTGGCGCCTACGACGCGCTATCACCCGAGTGCGTGATAAGATCTACAACATGGCCCAGGACGTGCACAAGAAAGACATCAAAGCTGCCAAGACGTATAGCTGCCAGTGGTGCGCACTCCAGCACGGGCGCGACATGAACGCAAGTCGCAACATCCTCTTGAGACTGCTACAGCCCGCTGGCGCGGGCTGAAGGGGGGTTCCCCTCCTCAAGATTTCAATCCGATCTGTCTATTGTTCCCGACTACGTGTAGCAAGTGTGGAAAAAAGAAGGTAAAGAAAGGCAAGCCCAGACGGACTCTCCATTGAGGCTTATTCTGCCGCGCCCTCCCTCCTCCTCCCCCCTCTCCCCCCCCCCCCCATTCCCCTTCCCGCATAGAGCGGGGGACTAGCGAAAGGCCAGGGAACTCGGGGGGGGGGGGGGGGGCACAGCTTCCCGTCCCCCTTGCAGAGAGCGCCGTTTAAAAAAAATCATTTTTCATTTGCAAACAAGAAACTCAAAGTGTGGATGGATGAAGGGTCTGTGTACCCCGGCGACTGCTGAGCCCGTCGTGCGGCAGGTCAGCAACGTGGCGGCCAAGAACCTCAGGACCAAAAGACTAATCCGCCGGGCTATGCAAGGCCGAGTTGCGGCTCAGTGCAACCTGGGGTATTGCTACGAAACCGGGCGGGGATTGCCCCCGGATCGGTCAAAAGCAGTGGAGTGGTATGGCCGGGCCGCCGCGCAGGGCTACGCCATAGCCCAACAGAACCTAGGGCTCTGCTACATGCATGGAGAAGGAGTACCAGAAAACAAGGCGAGAGCGGTTGCGTACTTCACCCAGGCCGCCGAGCAGGGCCTGGCGGAGAGCCAATATAGCTTGTGGCTCTGCTATGACTACGGGGTAGGGGTGCCCAGTGACGGAAACAGAGCCTTGCAGTATCTGGCCCTGGCGGCAGATCAAGGACACCGCGAAGCACAATGCATTCTCGAGACCCTTTGCAGCGAAGGGACCCGAGTGCCCAAGGACAGCAAGGCAGCGGTCGTGTATTTGACCCGATCGGCAGAGCGAGGGAATCCTATTGCTCAATACAACCTGGGAATTTGCTATGACTTTGCACGAGGGGTGCCCCAGGACTGCGCGAGAGCAGCACAGGCAGGGGCTCGCCGCTGCGCAGTGTAGCTTAGGCATTTGCTACTACCAAGGGGAAGGAGTGCCCCAAGACTACGCGCAGGCTTTAGAGTGGTTAGCTCGAGCGGCGCAGCAAGGGGACAGCCTGGCACAATTGAACCTCTGGCTTGTTGGGCGCGAGGAACGAAGTGAACTGCCCCCGAGCCACGCCAAGGCGCATTCTGCTTGCGGCGGCTAATTTAAAAAAGTTTCGGCAGAACCACTAAAACTAACCACACACAATCGCCTACGATAAACCCCCGGCCAAATCGGTTTAATAAAAAAAAAACAATTCAATCAAACAGTTTTAACTGGAACTAAAATTTGCATTGTGCGCCCTAGCATTCAGGGCCCGGGCCAGTTCGGCCTGTGCGTCGCGGCAGCCCTGGTCCGCGGCCCGCCCCCACCACTCCCCTGCTTTGGCCAGGTCTTGGGCTACGCCAGTCCCCCGTGCATAACACCAGCCCAGATTAAGCTGGGCGACGGGCAGGCCCTGATCGGCCGCTAGCTGGTAATAAGCCACGGCCCGGGCGCTGTCCTTGGCTACGCCCCGCCCCGCGAGATAGCAGGCCCCGAGCTCGCGCTGCGCCTTAGCACAGCCTAGCTCCGCCGCCCGCTGGTAGCAGCGGACCGCCGCCGTGTCGTCGCGCACGGTACCTAGCTTCTGCTGGTAGCATTTGCCTAGCAAGAACAGCGCTTCCGGGTGGGGGCTAGCGCCCTCCGCGGCTTGCTTATAGTACCGGAAGGCCAGGTCGGGGTTCTTGCTCACGACCTTGGGCAGTCCTTTGGCGTAGTATTGGGCTAGTTCAAAACAGGCCTGCTGGCTGCCCCGGCCGGCTGCCTGCCGGTAGTAGTCGACAGCCGCTATCAGATTCTGGGGGGTGCCGATCTCCTGTGCGCAACAGCGGGCCAGGCCCAGGCCTGCCGCGGCTTGGCCGTGCTGGAACGCGCGTTGGTAGTAGGACCAGGCCAAGGTTGCAGACTGCTGCACCCCCCGGCCTGCCGAGTAACGCTCCGCGAGCTCCAACTCCGCATCGGCGTGCGCTTGTTTGGCGGCCGCGGCTAGGCATTGCAGCGCGCGTGCCTCGTCTCGGTCTGTGCCCTCTCCGCTCTGCAGGTGTTCGGCTAGCTGGTACAGGGCCGCTGGGTGGTTTTGCTCGGCGGCCCGGCCGGCCCAGCGGCAGGCCAGTACCGGGTCGTGGGGGCGGTACCAGCGAGCGAGCTCAAGCTGCGCGGCGACCAGCCCCTGCTCGGCCGCGCGGGCGTACCACTCGAGGGCCGACGAGTGCAGCTCGGGGCGCTTGGCATACCGCAGCGCCAGTTCGTACTGAGCCTCCGGGCGCCCGCGCACAGCCTCCCGCCGGACCTGGTCGTCCGTCCGCGCACACAAACCTTTGACGTACTGGCGGCGCCGACGTTCTGCCACTTTAGCCGCCCGCTGGGCCCGGCTAGCACGCACCCGTTGCAGGTGGGCCTCCAGCTGGTCCAGCCCCAGCCCGAGTTTGATTAACACGTCACAGATCGCGGCGGAGCGGACGAGGCGCGGCTGGCCTGTCGCCGAGTTGAGTAGGTCAGCAGCAGCGAACAGTTCCAGCGGCACAAAATTAGTGTCCCCCCGAGCTACAGCCGGGAGCACGTCGCGTCGGACGACACTCCACAGGCAACAATCCTTGCCGCCTAAGAGCGCCCAGAAGGTGCGCGTGCGCACTTTGTCGGCTTCCGGGATAGTCCCTAGCTGCAAGCGTTTGAGTTCTAGACAGTCTTGTCGTAGGAGGCGGCGCACGCGTAGCAGAGGCAATGCTGCCGCATAGTAACGAGCCCGGGCGGCTGTCTCTGCCGGGAGCTCGGGCCCGAGCAGAAAACTCAGGATCAGACCCCATATTTCGCGGCCGAGCACCTGCGGAAGTGGACGGGGGGGCTTGATAATCTGCAGGCGCAGAGATTTCACTTGGGCTGCCAGCCGCTCACGCTGCAGGCCGGCGAGCCCGCGCGTACTGAGGCCCAGGCTAGCTTCGAGGCGCCTGCACTCCGCCAGTAGCTCGTACTTGCGCTTGCGCTGTGACATAACGTAGTGTGTGTGTGTATGAAAAGAAAGGGACAGTGGAGCGGGAGGGGGGCGGGGGGATAGGGTTTGAGACGGAAGGGGGAAGGGGGAAGAGGGAGGAGGGGAGGGGAGGGGGGGGAAAGAGGGGCGCTCCTCTCTCTCTGCCCGCCCCTCCCTTCCCCCCTCCCTCCCGGGAAAAAAGTCTTATTTATAGTAGCTGTGTTAGGGGTCTGGTCCGGGATCGGAACCCCTCTAAAAACCAACAAAAAAAGGAATGGAAGCCAAGGTAGCGACGTGCATGTCGTGCTGGGAACGGAAGTACGCTCTAAGTGAGGAGGAGACTTGATTGGCTGAGCCTGCGTCGCCCTACCCCCCTATCTGTGAAAAGACTAAGAACGCGTTTGTTGCAGGACAGCGAACGGGTTGTACTGCGCTTGTACGTCGCAGGAGGGCGCTCGGCGCCAGGCCGCGGGCTTGACGACGGCGAAGACAGTCCCGACATGTGGAAAGTCTTGCTGGCCATGGTCTTGCTGCATTACTGTGGCGGCGACATCAGAGTAGCTGCAAACATCTGCCTGGGCCCGCGGGCGAACTAACACGTGCTAGTAGTCGAGCAGCGCGGCCAAGTGTGCACCCGCCTCTGCGCCAAGGAACACGATTGGGAGGGCATGCAGAGCTTGTTCCAGGTGCTTGGAGCTGAGTACCCAGTGCACGGGTCTTCGCTGGCGCCGCTGGTGGCTTTTGTAAGGAGTCGGCTGTGCGAGCCGCGCAAGCGCCCCGCGGCTAGTAGCAAGGAGATCTGCCCGTTGTTGCTGGGCGTGGTCAGCGGTACGACACAGGACGGCTGGCTGAGTGACCGATGGCCCCTGTCCGAGGTTGTACACTTTGTGGGGGGTGTGGTGTCTTACGAACAGTGGGCGGGGCGGGTGCCACACCTGCACACCAGCGCCGTGCGGGGCTTGGTGTTCAGGAATGTCAAGTGGACAATCCTGCCTTGCGAACTGGCAGACCTGGGGGGGTTAGTGGTGCTGGGGAGCCTGGAGATGACAGAGGTCCGGCTGGGGAGCAGCAGCAGCAGCAGCAGCACGAGCGAAGTGACGGAGTTGGTAGTGCAGGTCGCTCCCGCCCCCGGCGCTGGTGACAAGGGTAGCCTATCTTTTAATTCTTGCACGGGCCTGCGCTCGTTATTGCTAGAATGCAGTAGCTCGTGCCGGGCGGTGAGTGTGGAGCTTAAGCACAACCAGGATCTGCAGAGGCTCTCGTTCGTGCCCCGAGAGGCTGTGCAGGAAAGACTGGAGGCACGGTTTATCCTGTACGCCCTCACTTCGCTGCGGGTGGACCTTTTGTTCTTCTCCCCGGCGCACTGCCAAGCTTGCTTCGAGCTGCACGGCGCCGTGGATGGGACCTTGCACCTGGCGCTGCACCGAGGCGGACCTGGTTACCTGGACCTGCGGAAGGCTGCTGCTGCTGCTGCCGGCCGAATCGCGGTGAAACACCTCTTGGTCACGGGAGATGCGTCTTGCCTAGACACGCTTGGCTTGGACGGGCTGGAGCCGCAATGGATAGACTTGTTGGTGTCCCATGAGCGTGGGCTGGGGTTACAGCTAACCTTGCGTAACTGTGACTTACAGCGGGCGCACTTGCTGGCCGACGCGCAGCTGAAACCTCCCGAGATTGCGGCGGATTATAAACATGCCCCTCTAAAAGAAGACGATCCCGTGAACGAGTGGAGCGCGCGGGGAGAGGGGGGTGCGTACGCGCGGATCACGCGGGATTTCCTAGAGAAAGTTAGCCCGAGTGGCCGAACCTTTTTGACAAGTCGATTCAAGCTAGCATATCCTTCCCAACTTTTAATAAAAAACATAACAAAAGATTTTGTACAATGTTGCTAATGTACGCAGTTTTTTTTTAATCAGAGGGCGCATTGTGCGGGCCGCTGTAGGGTCAGCGTGAGCTCGGCCACTTGGGCGTCTGTCAGAGCCCCGCAGGTGGCGCTCTTTCCGTAGCGGTAGTACATGCCGGTGACAATAAATCTGTGCGCTCGGAAGGCCTCTACAGAGCCGGCGGCGATGGTCGGCGCAAACGGCAACGACTCGCCGGCGGGACCCCTCCAGCTTAGGCCCGAGGCATTGTGTAGCAGGGTCCAGCTTAGCCCCCCGTTGTTGGAGCCCAGAATAACCAGCGCGGATGGGGCGCGGGTTGTGTTAGGATCACTGGCCTGCAAATAGGACATAAGCGTGAGCGGGCGGAGCACTGCCCTAGGGCTGGAGGTCAAGGTCCAGTACTCGCCGCGCACCCCGCCGGGTACGCCGGTGATGTTGGTAGTGAGCGGCGCCGACTGCGTCGCGGTGGAGCTACAGTTGCGATTGTTGTCTAGGGCAAGGGTGGTTTCGTAGCTACCATACGTGCTTTGCCAGCGGGATTGTGGCGAGTTGTCAAAGATCTTGCTGGCGGAAAGGCTGGCAATAGAGGTCGAAGATGCAGTCACGGCCCAGCCCGAGCTCAATGGCGCGCTGGTATTTAGGGCGGGGTAGTCTTGCTCTCCCGGCGGGCAGTCGCAGCGGAAGGATCCTGGCGTATTTACGCAGGTCTGGTCGGAGGCGCGGCAGTTGTGGACACCGGCGGCGCACTCGTCGTTGTCATGGCAGTGGGGAACGTTCCACTGCAGCTTGAGCTGCAGCTCGGCGACAAACGCGGAGCCCGGGCACACGCCGGCTGCTGACTGGTTGGTGTAGTTGGTGTAGGTGGCCTCGAACACAACGCGGTACAGGGCTAGGGGCTGAGGCGCATAGAGTGAGAGCCGGCGGCATTGCCCAGGCTGCCAGGCCCAGCCGCTCGCGGCGAACAAGCTGACCCAGCTGGTACCGTTATCAGCAGAGCCCAGCAGGCTCAGCGCGGCGGGCGCCTGGTAGTAGTACGGCGGCAGCCCCGGCTGACTACTTAAGAGGCCGGTGGCACACAAGTTCAGGCTGCGCAGCGCCGCGCCGGCGGGCGAGAACGACCTAAAGCTTAGGTACTCGCCGCGCACCCGGCCGCCGGCGGCTGGTTCGCCCCCGGTGACGTTGGAGGTGAGCGTGGCGTTGGCCGTGGCCTGGCACAGGCAGCTTGTGCCGGCGCAGGCGCCCGAGTAGCGGTAGTCGGCGCTGGACCAGTAGGTGGCGGGGTCAAAATCCCCGGCCCGCTGAGCGCCATCCGCAGCAGCAGAAGAAGAAGAAGAGAAAGACGAGGAGGCCAGCAAAAGCCAGCCCCTGCACGGCGCGGGCTCCTGGCTGGGGTAGACAAGCTCGTAGGTGCCCGGCGGCATTTGCGTGTGCCCCGCAGCACAAACACAGAGGAAGGAGCCGGGCGTGTTGAGGCAGGCCTCGTTGGGGGCGCAGGTGTGGGTGCCCCTGGCACACTCGTCTATTTCTTGACAGAATACGGGCAGTTCTAGCGCTAGCTTTACCTCTGTCAGGTAAGCGAAGCTTCGCAGCTGCGTAGTGTCAGCCGTCAGGAGCGTTATACAGCCGTTGTAGTCCCCACTCAGACTGACGCAATTGCTAGTGACCACCAGCCTAAAGGTATTGAAGGGAGTGGTGTTATTGATGGTGACAGTGCTCCACCCGTCTTTCTGCCAGGCCCAGCCGCCCGCCGGGTGCAGGTTGGTCCAGCCGCGTGCTCCCGAGGGATCCTGAGCGCCCAGCACCTGCAGGCGCGCGGGGCCCCTGCCCAAGGCGTAGACACTCACCGAGGTCAGTACGGCGCGCACCGCCGCCAGGTTGGATAGCTGCAGGTAATCGCCCCGCAGGCTGTCGTGGCCTGGATCCCCCTCAACCTGGGTGGTTACGGGCGTGGAGTCAGTGGCTTCCAAGAAGCAGGTGGTGGTGTTACAGCCGCCGGGCCCGTAGCCGTAGCTGTCGAGCCCGGCTGCCCAGACACTGTCGATCGACGAGTCCATGACCTTGTAGAAGGCCATGGACTGGGGGTTGCTGCCGGACAGTACAGAGGAGCCCGAGAGCTGCCAGCCGTCCTGCGCGGCCTCGGACCCGAAAGCAGGCGTCCAAGTACTGTTCGGCAGGCTCTGATAGCCGCTGGGGCAGAGGCACTGGAAGGAGCCCGGGGTATTGGCGCAGGACTGGCCCCCCCGGCAGCTGTGTGCGCCAGAGGCGCACTCGTCGAGGTCGGCGCAGTGCGGGGTGGACCAGTCAAACTCTGGCCGTAGCTCGGCGACCGAGGCGTAGCCGGAGCCACAGCCCGCGCGGCCCGACAGGGAGTGGTTGACGTAGACCGATTCCACAATAAAGCGGTACCAGCCCAGGCCCGGCGGGCCCGGTGTCTCTAGCGTAAGCACGCGGCACTCGGGCTCCGCGCCCGCTTGCCAGGTCCACAGCTCCTCGCCGGCGCGCCCAAGGCTGGTCCAGACCTCGCCGTCGACGCTGCCCACCACCTGCAACGAGGCCGGAGCTAAGGAATCACCGGAGGTGCACAGCGTTAGCGAGCGCAGGGAGGCCTCCGCTGAGCCCTCCCCACGCGTGACCGTGAGGCTGAGGTATTCCCCGCGCACGGGGGCTGTGAGGTTGTTGATGAGGGTGAGGGAGGCCGCCTGGCTAGGAACACAGACGCAGCTTGTACACGTAGCCCCCCCCCTCGTAGCGCCCGGCCCCACTCCACCAGGCAGTGCTTAGGTTGCGGTCCCACGCCAGAGCCGGGTCCGGCAACGGGCTGCCGCCCGAGGAGAAAGAGGAAGAGGCGGCCGCCGCCCAGCCGCGGGGCCAGCCTTCCTGATTCGGAACGCCCGCCCCAAGCTGGGCAAAGCCCCGCGGGCACTGGCAGACCCAGCTCCCGTCGGTGTTGACGCAGAGGTGGTCGGTCGGGCAGTCGTGCGTCCCCAACAGGCACTCGTCCAGTTCCACGCAGCCCAAGCGGCGCTCTCGCAACGTGGGGTTGAAGCGCCCCAGCGCTATGTGGTTAGAGCAGCTAGACTGCGTAGCGGGCGCAGGGAGCTCGTACGCCGAGGTGAACACAAAGCGCAGCTTGCTCCAGTAGCGACCCCCCCACACGCCTCCCCCATTAATATCACCGGGGGCGGTTAAATGAACGCCCTCGTCCCCGCTGCTCCAGGCAGGCCAGCTTTGGTTGACATAGATGCTAGTCCATGTGCCTCCGTTATCCATGCTGCCTAGTACGTGCAGCGCGGCGAGAGAGTAGACCGTACTCCCCTGCCAGAGCTGGAACGGGTGCACCGTTAGCCCCGCTAGCCCCGCGCGCTTTGGCGTAGTGGAAGTAAGCTCCAGGAACTGTCCCCACAAGTACGGCAGGGGCCTGCCGTCATCTGTATACACGGGGCCGTCTGGGGTAAACCATAATCAACTCGGGCCTGCCGCACACAACCATCTGCGTAGGTCTGCACGTTGCTTTCCCAAGCTGAGCTGCTGTCGGTGTCGAATGCCCCTAAGGCTGGACTCCTTTCACTCGAGGCGGACAGCGCCCAACCGCGCTCGCTCAACTGCTGCGATCCCTCCTGCAGCGTGTATTCTACCGTGGACAAGGGCCTGCCTGGGTCGCAGCTGGGGTCAGGAGACTCCGACGGCGACGCCGACACGGAGGGAGACATAGTCGGCGACGCGGTAACAGACGCGGAACGGGACGGCGACGCCGACACGGACCCCGAGCGCGACGAGGACGAGGCCGAGGAGGCAGAGGCCGACACAGAGGCGGGGCTAGACGCGGGCGCTAGTGTTGTTGTTCTTTGCGCGGCCGTGGTCGTCGTCGGGGGAGGGGTTTGAGTAGTACTAGTAGTAGTACTGGTAGTACTAGTAGTAGTACTGGTAGTAGTACTAGTAGTAGTACTGGTAGTAGTACTGGTAGTAATACTGGTAGTACTGGTGGTAGTAGTCCTTATTTCCGTGTCGTTGCGAACCAAGATCTTGTTCAGGTCCACGTTGACGAATTTTACGCCTTTGGCAAACCCCTCGACCAACGCGTCGCCTTTCAGCGACCAGCTGCTCAGATTGGCCTCCAAGGTATCCACGCCCGCAAACAAGTACCTGGCGTCAACCAGCCGCGACACGTTCCAGGGCAGCCCGCCCGTGATGCGCAGTCCCGACGCGTTCAGAAAAGCTCCGCTCGCGTTGCGCAGCGACGATGTGGTGAGCTGCCCCAGCCCCGGGATCTCCGCGGCCCCGCAGCCCGCAAAAGTCAACGCCAGGCTCTCTACCCGCGACGTGTCCCAGCTACTCACGTCGGGCCGCAGCCCCGGCGACCAGGCCAGCATCCCCGTCAGATCCCTTGCGTCGCGCACGCCCAGCCCCGCCATGTCCATCTCCAGCAAGGGTAGCCACGAGAACGAGTAGCTCCAGTTCACCACTTCTCGCGTGCCCGCCCAGCCTGCTAGCGGGGGCAGATATACCAGCTGCTCCGCTTCGTAGAAGTGGTAGCCGCTCTCGAGCGACGGCCGCAGCCCTCCCCACTGTTCCACGCTCCGCAGGTACACCGCCTTGCCGTTCTCTCTGTGCCACGCGGGCGTCATGGCCCAGCCCAATACGAGGCCCCTGACGCTCACCCGGTAGATGCCGGCTGCGTCGTACTGGTGTCGGCACCCGTAAGGTGCCTCGTCGTCGTGGGGGCAGAGCCCGCGACTGCCGTCTCCCCAGTCAACCTCGTATTTGCCCGGCGCGGGGGAGGGCGGGGGGGCGGACTGCTGCAGGCGCCGGCGTACACCCCCTACCGTGACCGGAGGGTTGTGCCCCACGGGCAACACAAAGAACGCCCCGGGAACCGTAACGTTTATCGTCAAGACCAATTCACTCGGCCCCCGAGCCCCCGAAGGCCAGTTGCACCAGGGCGCCCTGAGCGCCCCGGCAAGCCCCGGCAACGCCGCGCTTACCAGACACCAGCAAAACCAGTATTGCATCTTTGCCCGTTGCTTTTCTTAACTTTCTTTTTTCTTTGCCTAGTAGATTTTTTTTTGTCTTTAACGTAGAGTACAAGTAAGAAGAAGAGGGAGGGGGGGAAGGGGAGAAGGTAAGAGGAGGGGGGGGGAGATTACAAGAGAGAGTAGGAGAGAGAAGAGGGGAGAGGGGGGGGGCGGGCGGGGTTGGATTCAAAACCCGCGGGCGCCACTACAAGCGCTTGTTGTAGGTGAGCTTCTTACCCCAAATCTGACCAGCACCAGTGGGCCAATGAGCCTTGTTGAGAGGCGTTCCCAGCCTCCACAGCACGCACTAGCAATAGTCTCCACAGCCGAGCAACAGTCCGGTACGTCTAGCTCTAGAAAACGTTTGGCACAAAAGACTAGCACCTCTAGCGCGCCGTGCTTAGCTAGTGCGTCGCTCGTGTCCTGGCAGGCCAGGGGCTGCCAAAAGTCTGCGCCTCTTAGCCGGCCCTGGCGTAATCCGTGACGGTACAAGAAAGAGCCCACCCACCTCTCACTAACGAGGTAGCGGCTTGTGATGCGCGTGGCCATTACGTAGTCTTTTACCTTGTCTATGTAAGCATTCCAGCCCAAATCCAGCGCATCTACGGCATAGATTTTCCAGAACCTCCAGCCTCCCTTCGGTAATATTTCTTGTTGCAAAAGTTTCCAGGCCGTGCAAAAACGCGTCAGTGCTCTTGAGCCTTGCCAGCCCGGCAGGCGCCAAAGAGTCTCGGGCAGCTTGCCTTTGCAGGTACTCAGGAAATAAATCAGCGCAGCATCACATGCTGCATGCTGCGGTGATTTGAGTTGGTACAAGACGGAATCGTCCAGGTCTGTAAGAACAATTTTATGAACCTCAAAACCTTCAGTTTGTTCCTGCGCCTGTCTTCGGCGCAGCTTGACGAGAACGTTGGCCGGCTTGTGGTCTAGCGGGAACATCCCTGAGCGCAATACGAAACGTTGCAGTAAGTTTGCCATCGGCGCCAACACCGCAGAGAAAAAAGCACAGGAAGGTTGCGGGTATCCACACTTGGTCAGATCGCAGTCGAAGGCTTCCAAGTGAATGGCTACTAGACAGTGCCTCTGCGTGTCCGGCCCATCATCGGGCGAGTCGGCTGGACAATCACAACCCTTAACGTCCAACATGCGCTGCACCGCCCCTGCGACGACGTGCCCGCCGGTGGTCTGCTGTTTGGACCAGGAACACGCCGCGTTGCTGGCCAATACCTGGATTTTGTAAAGTGTAGGACCAACCCCGAGACGTTGTAGCCTGAGATAACCCGTTTCTTCTAAGCGCAGGCAATCGCTTACTAATTTAAAGGCACGGCCATTGCTGGGGCCAAAGACTACACCATACGCTCCTTGGCCTAACACCGGCAAGTTGCTTAGTGTTTCTAATATGCTACAAGTAGGGTCTGGGCCCAAATACGTAATTAACGAGCCAGAGTCAGAGTCGCTCGGCTGCATCTTGGGGGCGCTTAGCTTATTACAGACCAGGTGTTGACTATGCTAGGGTAGAGAGTAGGGGTGGGAGGGGGGGGGAGTGCTCCCCGTCCTGAACAGAAAAGGAGAGAGGAGAAGGTGGGGACAAAGAGGAGGGGGGGGGGGGGGAGGACGCCCTCTCCCCCTTTTTCTCTTTCCGAAAACCAAAATTTTATTTTAATTGAAACAAAACCGGTTGTGCCAACTCGGCTAAGCAACGTTGATATCTCGACAAGTAAGTTTCTTCCCCTGGCTCTAACTTGCTTGCCAAGGTAAGCAGCGCGGACTTGTAGCTCTGCTGCCTAAGTGTCTCTGCCTGTCTTTCGCGTTCGCGCAACTCCTGCTGTTTCTCCCGCTCGCGCTGAAACTGCATTCTAGTTAGGCGGGCCTCTTCCTCGCGACTCAGTGCAAGAGCCGAGAGGTGTCTTCGACGCTCGCACAGGTGTTGAAACTGAGCAATTAATTGTTCTTCTTCGTCTGGTCGGGTCTTGTTGGCCACCAAGTACGCACAAACATAGTCTGTGCGGACAAGATGGTTTCCGCCCGAGCCTTCCCTTACGTCTACACTCGACGGCTGCAGCTGCCTCAAGACGTCTGTGCCAGAAGTAAAAAAGCCCAAGAGCTGTCGTGCGCTTGGCCACCTCGCTTTTACCTACCCAGACCGCTCCCTTGAACAAGCCATAATATAAGCGCAGGCGCCGCTTGTGTTCAGCCGAGGGTAGCACGAGCAAGCCCGCTCGACGCATAGCTCCCTGAAACCCCTTGCACACCTGGGCCAGCTCCGTTGCCTCTCGGTTGAAAAGCCGAGTAGCGTGAGTGTCGGACATAGCTGGTCGCTTACCCACCACGTACAAAATAACGCTGGCCAGCACGTCCCCGCAGCCCATCACCACCTGATTAAAACCAGCTCCCGCGCGTTTGCCTTGCGCCCATGTTTCCAGAGCAGGCAAGTAATTAGCAAGGACTTTTCTTCTCTTCATCGCCCTCATGGTTTTCAATTGTTCTTGGCTTGGCTGCTCTCCCTGTATTTCTTTGAATAGTTGGAGGGTGTTGCGCCATAGGGATTTGTCAGATGATGATCTTTTGCAAGCACTGGTCTGCATGCTTCCTTCAAAAAATGTCCAAGAAAGGAATGTGCGGACTCCGGCGTTGCCTGCACTTGTTTAGACGCACGAAGGGAGGGGGGGGGGGGTGCCCCCCCCCCCTTGTTCATCGGGCCCCCCCCCCAATTCATTTCTGTCTTTGTTAACACTAGAAATCACGTTTGTCATCGAAAGGCAGTCGTCAACAACATGGCACAGCCGAGAATAAGTACTTGGCCTACAAACGACGTGCGGAATTTGCTGGATGTCATCGAGGCATGCTACGACACGCTTGAGTTGATCACAGAAAAGCTGCGCAAAGACGTACCCCACGTAAGCTCAGAGAGCCTACCCAACTGGTCCAAACCGCCGACAAAAATGTCTGATCTTGCCCAAAGCCTTGAAGACAACGCCCGACTGCTGAGGCAGCGGGGCTATCAAACACGCCTGATGCAGAGGGTTCGCAATGATCGTATGCTCTACGGAAGGCGTCTCGACAAATTGCTGAGAAAAATGTATGTCGTAAACTTTGGGATGGAGGATAATACCTTTGCCCCGGTACCTCCCAATTACTCTCCTAACACACCTTCATATGAATCATGCGTGTTCTGGCCGGCGTTCGATGACGAGGAGCTAGATCGACAAATCGAATTAGTCATTGATTGTCTGAAAGAATCCCTTGACTAATTGTGATTGGGAGGGAGGTGCTTCCCCTCCTTCCACGCCCAGACCAATTGCTACTGTCCGGCCTGCAAGCTTAAAACCACGTCGGGCTACCTCTGATGGGATGATGCGGCCCGCCAATAAGCGACGCCGAATCAGCACGCCAGATGACTTGCGTAGCCACAGCAAGGGCTTTCTGTTGAGACCGACAGAACGCGCAGAGCAGATCAACGCGCTGACTCAGTTGCTAGACCTGTCCGAAGGTGACCTGCTGCAAGCCGCCCTGGATGAGGCTGCCAGAGCGCTCGGGCTCCGTCCGCAGCCTTTGGACCACTTTCGAGAAAGGACAGAACCCGCCTGTGGGTGGCAGCAGCGGTAGAGCTGAGCTGGGCTAGAAGCTCTTGGTGGCAGGATACCCCCGAGTCAATAGCGATGATAGGGCGGTTCAACAATACCAAATACGACTACAATTCGCCGCCCCTGGCGGGCCTGACCCACGCCGTTAGAATAATCTACTTGGCGGGCGAACTCGGGCGGCTACCAGATTACCAAATGCCTCGCATCCTCCACGCAGCCCAAAGCGACGTGGAGACCATGATCGAGCTCAGGTTGGAGCGACGCCTGCAGGAGTACGATGCGTGTTGTGAGGCCTGGAGCGACCTGACTTATCTCCAAGCTGGCGACGTGATCCGAGTTAAGACCCGCTCTGAGGGCCTCGCTAATTCCATTGCTAATTCTAGTCAGTACCCGAGCGGGAAAAAGAAGACGCGCAATCGGGGGTCGGAGCTAACCCTCAAGTACGAGGCCTACCGGGGAGACACGACGGAACAAGACCTGGAGCGGCTTGATCGCTTGAAAGAAGAGAGCCCCCAACTAGACTGTCCTCGCCTGAAGAACCCGGCGGTCTGCTTTCTAGCCGACTTGGTCCTAACCTACGATGGCTGTTGTTTTGCCCGTCGCAAGGACTCACAGCACAGGGCGCGCTGGACTGTGGACAACAACGACAGCTACGCTCGGAAACTAAAGTCACTAGCAGCCGAGGTCCTGAGTCAGCTTCTGCCTGTCAGATCCCTGGTCGACTGTGTCACGTCTTTTTGCTTGCACAGACTCGCTTGCCAATGTCACCTATCCGAGGGGGTGCATCCAAAAAAGTATGATTGTTTTAATAAAAAGCCTTTCATTCCGCACTTTCTAGGCGAGGTAGGAGGGGTCTGCACATAAGTCTTCTTTTGTGAGCTGGAACAAAGCATTGTAATCTTTTGTTGTGCCTGTGCAACAGCTCTTCTTGCTTGGCCGGAGAATCAACGGGCACTACCCAAAAGACGCGTGGGCGTGAGTCAAAGCCAATATAGTCCCATTCCAGGATTACGTAGCACGAGCATAAGCCGCACACTTCGATCCGTGTAGTTTCTGCCTCATCTCTTTGCGTCATGACAGCGTTGGCTTTGGCTACCAGATTTTGCAGCGTGCTAGACCAAGCTGTTGATTCACAATCTTGGGGCACGCTGGACAAAAGCGTGGACAGTTTGTCAGCCGTCAGGAGTGCTTCTTCGTCTCCTTGAATTCTTTGTGGCAAAAAAGCTTTCATGCCCCGCACTAGGCTCAGTGCTAATAGTCGGCACTGCTCTGCCCCTAGCCTGGCGGCTGTGGCGGGGGGCTGGGGGGTAGATGTGCTGTCCATTATTTTTCTCTTTTTTTGTGATTTTTTATTAAAAAAAGCAAACAGGTTTAGCACATCTACAGCTGTCGAAGCGGGAGGGGGGAGGGTGCGGCTCTTAGAATCTAAAACGGGGAGAAGAACAAGGAAGGTGTAAGGGGGGGGGGGGGGAGAAGGTTGTGTGCTCCCCTCTCCCTACCCGTCCCCCGTTCCTCGCGAGAAGCAAGAAACGCAGCTAAAGCACAAAATGTTTCAATAGAAAAAACTTGATTTATCTAAATTCGCAAAGCCTTGCACTTTAGCACCGAGTACTTCGTCCCGTTTGTGCGGGGGGCGGAGAAGAGGAGGCGGAGAAGGCCAGGATGGCTTGTACAAGGCCATCGCGCCGGGGGCTCTCTGGGAAGCGTCGCACAAAGTCTACGATTAGGTCGGGTTGCTTGGCCAAGCACTGACACAGGAGCTGACGAACCGGCTGAGCCGCCGGTTTAGAAAAAAGCCATTGCATCTCAGACAGATCTTCCACGCCGGGCAACGCACGAGCTTTGAATGTCATTTCGTCGACCGAATAAGCTTGCCTTTTCTTGGAGTCCCAGAGCAAATTCCTCAGGTGCGAATCGCTGGTCTGTAACAGGAAGCGCATCACAAGCAGCTTCAGCACCTGCTGGCACAGCTCGGGGCACTCTTGTAGGTCGGCTTGCCGCACCTTCCCGACTGAAGCGCTGACCGCCAAGCCTCCCTGCGGGCTGTAAGGGTTGCAGCCCAGAGCGCGCTGGTAGAGAAACCTGCCCTCTTGCTCATAGCTAATCGGAGAGTAGTCGGGCCACAAGTGCTTTTTGAGCCTCTCTGCTTCCAGTTGGAACGCAACTGACTCCGGGCTCGAGAATGGGCCCTTGGCAAAAAAATACTCCTTGGCGGCGGTGGGAGACTGGCCGCCCAAGGAAAAGATCGCGGAGGCGGGCTTCCCCCCGCAGGGCAGCTGCGCAAGGCCCACCAACACCCAAGCGGGGCGGCCCCTCCGGACGCTTTGCTCCAAGGCACGAAGCGCAAGTTTCTGTTGCTGGCTCAGGCTGCTCACCTGTCCCGAGGGAGCCGTGGGGGTCTTAGATGGGAGGAGGCCGTTCCCGCTTGAGGCCTTCTTGAAGCGGAAATAGTCTGCTAGGTAGCGGGCCGGCAGACGCATAAAGAACTTCTGTGGGCTGTGGGCGATGGAAACGCGCAGGAACCTCTCGTTTGCCACGTGGCTGTTCTTTTTAGCGGAACCCGTGTGATGATCCGCAGCGCGCCTGCGGAAAAAGTCCCGGAGATCCGCGCTGCCCTTCTCTTGGTAAAGCGGGTAGGGTTCACCGTTGAGCTCTTCAAACTCTCGCAGCCTCTGGGCCACGCAGCCCCGCCAGCTCTCCTCGGGCTGAGGCTGCAGCATAGACGCGAGCACCGGCCAGAAGAACTCTCTGTGTGAATGCAGGACAACACTATAGACTTCTTTGTACAGTGAGGCCTGCTCTAGGCCTAGTGCCTGCCACAACTCTAGTGTCTTGTTTTTGTAGCGCAGACCCTTGGTGCTCGACTCTGGCTGAAAGAGGTGCCGCACCAAGGGCTCAATGTCCCTGGTCAGGCCCAAATCTTGTTGGATGACCCCCAAGGCCGCACGGGTTTCGCCAGGGCCCCCTCGGAGGGGCCAGCGCGTCCAGTATTGCGCTTTTGAGTGCGGAAGCATCTCGCGAATGTCCAAAGCCGTGCTCTCGTTGGCACACCGCTCCGAACTGCGCACAGACCCCATCCAACAAATCCAGGGCTCTAGCTCGGTCACTAGACAAGAGCGCCTTTTTGCAATTGACAAGCCTAGCGGCCAGCATGGCCAGCTCGCCCAATTGTTCTTGGTCCATTGGAAAGATATCCTCCAAGAGGATAATCAGCAAACGATTCAAAAAGTTAGTAAAGTTCCTCGTGTCCGTCTCGCTGCGGATAAGAGCCTGGAAAGAGGCCAGCACCACTTGTAGGTACGACTCTATTGACAAGCGCACGCTCTTTTGCAGCAATGAGCGCAGCTCTCCTACCGAAAAGGCTTGGCCCTCAATCTCCACTTTGGCACGGTACCCACCTTGCAGGACCTTGATCTTGGCTGCTTCTTCGGCTAGGCCCCTACCTAACTTATGAGGTCTAGCAACCTCGCCTAACTGCTGCAAAGCCAGAGCACGCTTCATTTCTGGGGGCTTGTGTCTTGTGTGATTTTGTGAAAACACCCCCCCGCGCCCCTCAACACACGCCAAAAGTCCTCAGATAATAAGGTGCAAGAAAGGATGGGAAAGGAAAACGAAATGAAAAGGGGGGGGGGAGTGCCCCCCCCCCCGGGGGGGTGCTTAGAAAGGGTACACGGAGGGGGGGGGGGGTGCCCCCCCCCCCTCTCTCTTCCCCTCTCTCCCTGCCAATTTAAGCACCTAGTGTGAGCTTGGGCGAGCTAGTGCATAATTACGTCGAATTCGTCAGGATTAGGAATCAAAACAAAAGCATGGTCGAAGAGCAAACAGTTTCTCAGGTCTCTCCCAAGCGCCCAGTCGCGGAAAAAGTTTCCAAAGTCAATCGTGCGAGCAAGAAACGCAAGACAACCACAGAGGCTGCGTTCCAAGTTATCACGCCCGGCAAGAAAACACAGTCTGAGCGAAACGCGCAGCGTCGGCGTTGTCGGGGTCTGTTCCACAAGCTAGCGAGCTGCGAGGAGGACCTCACGCGACTGGGGACACGTGTGCAACAGGCAGACGACAAGGACCTACGCAAGCTTTGTGAAGAGCTGGTGCAAGCTTTGTATGGAGGGTTTGCCATAGCGGACCCCGCTATGTATGCCCTGAAGGAAAGCCGTGATAATTGCGACATGTGCAACTGGTGGTACTGCGACGACTGTGGCGAACTCAGGCACTCTGCTTTCCATGACGAGGACGACGAGTGCGATTGCGTAGGGTCCGAATCTGACAATGAGGGGTCTAGTTCTTCGGACGATGAGGAGCCTAGCTCTTCAAATAAAGGAGACTAAGTGCCCGATATTAAAAGCTGTTGTCCAATTCTTATTCAATAAAAAGAAAAAAAGGGAAAAAGCAAAAGGCACAGAAAGGAAAGGAAACAGGAGACGAAAGTGTGTTCCGTCGTCCCTCCCCCCCCCCCC
This sequence comes from Paulinella micropora, assembly GCA_019918135.1. NCBI lineage: Eukaryota > Cercozoa > Imbricatea > Euglyphida > Paulinellidae > Paulinella > Paulinella micropora. Next base: position 70,295 of record WBZZ01006272.1, read on the forward strand.
CCTCCTCCTCTCCCCAATAATTAGCTAACCGGTCGATCCATTCTTTGTGGCGATTTGTGTGTGTGTGTTTTTTTTAATAAGAAAGCTAAGAAAGAGAAAGCGCGCGCGGGAAGGTCATGGCTCTTATAAACACACAGACCCCAGAAAGAGCGCCTGAGGATAATAGTGATGATGATCAATTAGAGGACTTGGCTTATGCACTGCATCACGCGGGGCAGCACATCGAGGCTGAGCCCTTGTACCGCCGCCTGCTGGAAGGGCGTCTGGCTACCCTGGGCGCGCAACACCCCGTCACCGCCGACACTATGGACAATCTAGCGCAGGTCCTACAAGACCAGGGAAATCTGCAAGAAGCCGAACAGCTCTACCGCCGAGCTCTGGCCGTGCGGGAAGCCAAGCTGGGGCAGCACGATGCCGCGACGCTACGCTCTCGTAATAACATCGCTTCATTGCTGGAAGAAAAAGGCGAGCTAAGACAGGCAGAGAAGTTATTACGCCGCGTTCTAATAGATCAGGAGTTAATCTTGGGCAAATGGCACGAGCACACCTTGGTAACTGTGTACAATCTCGCCGGCGTGTTGGCACAGCTGGGGCAGCGCGCCGGGGCCGCGTCTCTCTTCTGGCGAGAGCTTATAGGCACAGAAAGGCGTCTGGGCGTGGATCACGAGGAAACTAAATTTTCGGCTGAGAGATTGGCTGAGCTTTTAGTGCTGTGTGGCTTCACAGAGGAAGCCCGTCGGCTTGCCAGATATTATCGACTTGCACCCTTGTGGCCCCCTCTCTCAGACAGGCCCATCAGAGCGCCGCCGCTTCAGGCCAGGCACAAGCGGTGCGAAACGGATTAAAAAAAAAAGCAATAAAAGTTTAATCATCTCTTTTCAGCCCGTCGATGTTTTGTTTTTACTGCAGCGAGCTGGCGCAGCGTTCGCAGGGGTCATCATCAAGCGGCGCTGGCGAGAGTTCCAATAGAGTCTGCAAGACAAGACCGGCGTCGCGATCCCTGTTCTGCAAGAATTTGGAAACAACCGCCTTAGCTAGAACTCTGGGACGGCAAGCCTGTTTTAGTCTCTCCGCTTTCGACAGAAAGACGTTGAGCTGCTTGTTGATAGCCAAGACCTCCGCTGAGATGCCGTATTCGCGGAGGGCCGCCATGACACAACGCACGGCCTGTGGCCCCAGCAGCATACACCACTGCTCCCAGTCGGCTTGTCTCGTGTAATTATGTATAGTCTCGAGCCAGGCTGCGGGTAGCGAGTTTTCTTTTCTGTCGAGCCACCGGCACAGGAAAGTCTCCAGTGGATTGTTAGCAGAGGCCGGCAACCGCCCAGCAAGGGCTGTGGCGGGCGCCGGCATGATCGTGGTAAAGATGCGTTCCCGGCTAGACAGTACCTGACTCAATTCTTGGTCCAAGCCAACCAACTCAGGCAGCACTCCACCGCCACAGGCCGGGATCCTTTTCTGCTCGCCAACTAAGTACTCCAGAGCGTCCGATAGCGCAGGCCAGTAGTCCTGTGCGTTTTGAATCTTAAAGAATGGTGTAGGAGGGCTGCTGAAGATACTTTGCTCCTGAGCAGGCGAGTTGCTGAAAAGCAAGCCTACTTTAAACCCCCGCGGCGACGAGCTGCCAAGGGGGGGGGGGGGAGAGGTGTCCCGTTCCCGCCCCGGAGGAGCCTAAACTTAAGCTGAAACCGGAGCCAAGGTAGCTGCGTTTACTGAGCCAACAGCGGGCTTATCTCCAGGCACCGCTGCTGGGTTTGAGATACCAAGATAAAAGGAGACTGCAGCTCCGACAATTGCTAAAATCCAGCCGGCAACAGCAAAAGCAAAACCCACACCATAGCCTCCGTAGAGAAAGTCGATGGCGTCGATGTGTACGCGAGCCTACAGTACAAAAAAGCAAGAGGCGTACGACGGTCAGGCACAGCCAAAAAAGGACAGCAAGTAGGTCTAAGGTGACTAACCACAAAGACGGACATGGCAATGATGCCAAAAAGGCAAGATGCCGCAAAGACCAGCACCTGAACCCGCCTGCTCTGGACCTACGTTACGCCAAGGCCCGTCAGTGTGTCTGAGAAGTCTGCCTGTTAAAATGCAGGACCTTATAACACACGGGCATGGCAACAAACCCCCCGATCAGGCCCAGGATACTAGTGAACGCGCGCACCGTCTTCAAGCTGCCGGTGGCGCGCGGGATGAGACCAAATAAGCCCGAATCATCGGTGTTGTGCTCAGCATATTTGAAGCAGCCCCCGAAAGAGCCTCCAACAGCATCGCACAGATAATACGCGCAGAATTTCCAGAGATCATACTCGACCCGCAGCTGCACCGTCACGCATGAATCATACAAATACTCATCGGGACGACACATATTTGTACTTACATTGCAATCAGGCGCAAACTCTAAATCGAACCATTCCCAATGAGCTGCACAAAAATACATTCGTTACACGTGCAGAGCAACCCACTTGTGAGAGATATTACTGCTGATCGCCACGATGAAACAAATCATGACGCCCAAACCAATCCTAGTCAGCACAGAAAAAAGAAGCTGGAAGCGCGGAGTTAAGGAAGGGCAAAGCTACGAACCCGCACTGCAAAGCCCTTTTTCTTTGGGCCACGCGCTCCGTGCCTGTGCTTGTGACCATGGCTTCTGAATAAAACAAACAGAACGCAGCAGCCAAGGATAGAACAATTATAAGTATTATCCAAAAGAGTGGAATGATTAATGAGGGGGGGGGGCACCCCCCCCTGCTCTCTCTCACTCCCTTCCTTTGCAAGGAAGGCGTAGGGTGGGGGGGGGCGCCCCCCTCCCTTTCTCTCTCTCTTTCTCTTTTTCTCTCCCCTGTAGCTGCCGTTGTAGTGTGTTGGCGGACGAGTTGACAAAAAGTTGTATTTTTTTCTTCTTTTAATTAACACATGTTGGCCGCACTTGTAATTATCGTTCTGCGGTTGGTACAAGCCTGCAACTGCACAGGCTGCTCCACAACGGCTGTCATCGTTGCAGGCGAAACGCTAAATTTACCAACTCCGAGCCCTTGCTTGAATGCCGAGGACTCGTTGGTTGTGACCAAGATGCGAGTCGCCAGTACGGATGGGTCAAGCTTCGATGTCGATTCTAAATACGATTCGTCTCGGTACGCTATTACTCCAGTGACCTACAAAGCCCTGAGTGAACAAGGCACGGAGTGTTTTGACAAAACGCCAGAAGAAATCGTGGTTACATCTGCAATACAGCCAGAAGTCTATTGCTACCGGTTCTTCAATCCCCCACAATGCAGAGTATCTTATGAAGTCGAGTACGCCTGCCGATCTCTGCCTAGTTGCCCTTGCGAAAGCTGCTTGAACAGCACCCGATTCATCTCTTTTAATGGCGATTTGTTGTTCAATACCAAGAACTGTACCCAAGGTGTCGTGGTGGACAGAATTCACATCCGAGCAAGCAGGGTGGACCCGAAAACGTCCCAGCCACGTCCGGGAACCGACAAGTTTAGAGTTGAAACGCGCTCTCAGAACTGGCCGCCAGTGGGTGTAGCCAGTCTGACCACCAATGGCTCGACCTCGTGTTTCAGCTACAAGAACCCTGGAGTTGAGTACGTCAACTCCACTGATTTCTACATTTGGGTTTATTGTACAGAGTCAGTTACAGGAGGTCCGTGCTCGGTGGATTACGTGATAGAGACGCACTGTCGCGTGCCCCCGTCACCAACCCCACCAGCCCTACTTTCCTCGCCAACCCCGTCCTTGAGGCGATCCCACGAGCAGCAGACGTCGTCTTCTGTAATGGCTGCGCATGGTTGGCCGGGGCTCAGAGTAATCATGGCGTGGACATTGCTGACAGGACTTGCACTCGGAAGGGCTCTGGTTTAGTACACGGCGTAATAATTAAGAGAAGAAAGAATTGAGAGGGGAGGGGGGCGGGAGGGGGGATGGGTGCTTTTTGTCCCCCCCCCTCCACACCGCCCAGTAACACACTACTTTCTGCATTCGATAGCAGCCGTAGCGACCGTCGCAAACGCATACTAGTATATTAAAAATGAGTAAGTGTATCCACTGCGAAAAATCGTTTGCTGACCTTGTCAGCAAGACAAGGTGGTTGGCGCCAAGTGTTTGGATAACTGAAAAGCAATCCAAAACTTTGATTTGCGTAGAGAGCAAGGACGACAAAGTCGAGCCTATCCTGCAAACCGTCCGTGTGCACAATGATCTGTTTGCAGAATTCCAAGTGTGGGTCTTGAGCTGTGAATCTAAGTCTAATTATCACTGCTTTCAAGATTACGCAAAGAACGCATTCTTCTACGTGCTGCAGCAGCTAAAGATCATCAAAAAAGGAGTCGATTGCCGCAGCCTGTTGGACTGCGTAAGCACTAACAATGTCAAAGGGGGCGCTGTAAGCAACACTGCCATTGCCTTGGCACGTTGCCTTAAGACCATGATACAAGACAAGACAAGGATATGGAGCAATGTGACTGCGACCAACACCCTAGTACTCGACGAGCGGCCGCAGTGTAAATGCGTATACCTGGGTGTACCAAGTGATTTTAGCTATCTGTCGTCCTTCTCGAAAGGTGGGCAGGAATACACGGAAGGCTTGGTGCAGTTCTCCAATACGATTTCCGCATACATAAACATGTGCGCGGAGCTCCACAAGCACGTGCAGATCTATGCGAATGCACGCAGCTGCCTAGATGCTATTGCAGGCATGACACGAGCATTCATTGAGCAAATGCTAGACAACCCGCCTATTAAGGATTCCAAGCCTAATGATATGAAGAAAGGCCCCAGGTTCGAACTTTTAGTCACGGATTGCGCTTCTCTGTGGTTCCAACTGCACCAACAAGGCACCGGGCCCCTGACTACATACTTGCAAATTGTACAGTACAACAAGAGCCCCTTTCAGTATTGCTACCGGGACGACCTGAAATTTTTAGAAGTTGTATTCCCCGTGCAAAACCTGGACGTAGTGGAGAGATTTATGTGGGCACTGCTTTTTGATCCGATGGAGCTGTATCACGATAGAAAAAGACAGACAGCACACATGCACAGCTTGGATGCCCCAAAGCCTGTCCCTACAAAGAATAAGAAGAAGTCGTTGCGCACTCATAAGATCCATAAGGAAGTCCTAGACTTGATCGAGGCGGTTCAAGTTCAATGGCCGCGGGACAAGTGGCCTACGTACACGGAGAATACTGTACATACACGTTTACATGCAGGCATTCACGTCATTCGGGCGCATGTGCTAGAAAGCTCCTTCTCCGTCACGTGCTCCAAACAAGAGCCCACCAATACCAACGACGTTTTATATCACCTCGTGACAGGCGCAAAGAAGGAGTTTCTTGAACAAATCCAGCTTGAATTAGCCACGGGGTTTGTAGTCAGCGCATTAAGACTGCACCAGGCGGAACGCGTCGTCCGGGAGACAGAGTCTACCTTTGTACAAGATGCATACGTAGCAGCGCTGTTATCACTGGAGGGACTGGCGGCTCCGGTTATAAGCCTTTACTACTGCCATAGCGACCAGGATAAGAAGATCCGTCCTCGCGGGATGATCACGTACCCTGCATGGACCGCACGCATGTCTGGAAAATTCTATATGGGTGTCCGGCAGCCCCTCCAGGCAAAAGCGCTATCAGCAATGGAGAGCCTATCCGACCAGAACATCCGATCTATCATCGCTGTATGCGATAAGCTAGCCAAACTGCAGTTGATGATAACAAGCCTGGACCCCGCGCATTTACTGTTCGACCAGGAAGGACAATTATACCTAAACAACATAGAGAGCAAGCATATCTGCATCCCAGTACCGGGCGACGCCAAGCTTGTAAAGAACATACAAGCCGTGCTGACTAGTTCTACGCCTCAGACTGAGGCAGAGATTGCGGGTGAGATTGCACAAGTAGTCCAAGACAGCGGACGGAAGATTGGAAGCGAGCCATATGACGCCAGGTTGCTTGACAGGCAGATCCGGGACATCGTATACATGTCCAACTTTATGTTATTCTACTGGCATCTCCAACGGCTTCCTGCATATAAAAAGATTTGGGAAAAGCTATCATCTAGCCTACTTTTCAAGGGCTGGTTTCTAAAATTTTGGTTCCTGGCTATGTTGGACACGCGTCTGCAACTGCTTTGCAATGACCAAATATTGCTTGCTTGCATCCCAGAAGCACAAGACACGAAAGATAAGATAAAAGAGCTACAAACAAATATAGAAAACCTCGACAAAAAGTGGATTTTACTTGACACCATAACAGAAACTAACATGTTTGAAAAAGAAGCACGCAAAGTGCTTCTAGGCGACGTAGATCAACTGTTGGACAGGAATTCCGGAGAGTACCATACATTCACGGAAAAGTTAGCTGGCACGTGGCAAGACATAACAACAGATGCTCAATCTACAGAGCAATGCGCACAGCCCGCGCAAGTATTGGCAGGCTTACGAGGGGGCACCGAAACTATACGAGACAGAGGAGTCACGTTCTACACTACCCAGCTAGACATTCGGAAAACAATACAATTAATATTCAAAGACCTGGAGCTACCATTAGATTAATACAAATGTACCGAAAGTCTAGTAGGGTTTTATTAAAGATTAAGGCCTAATGCTCCACCGGTTGCAGAGACGGGTGGCGAGGTGTGGTCGAGCAGCAGAAAGACCCGCGCGGGGCTGGACCAGGGAAGCTGTCCGGGTAAACTGCGGCCTCCCACTTTTTTTTGTGCGTGAGCTCGTGAATGCCCACTTGGTCAACTAGCCAACGCAGAGTACCATAACTGCAGAATGTTCGCACACAATGTCTGATGTAGCTCTTGGCGCATTCCCGCGCGGCTCCGTCCACAGGGTCTCGCAGACGCCTGACCGCCGTCAAAACGACCAATTCTTTGGGCCTGACGGTCTTGGCCTGGACGGTCTTAGCATCTGCTAAGCTGCAGTGCTTGAAGCAGAGCTTGACAATCACCCCGTTTTTGTTGGCAGTGCGCCCATCCACGCGCACCGTCAGGAAGGGGGCCCACCTGGGCGCTGGGCAGTTCCGCTGGGGCAGGCCCGGTGGTCCCAGCTCCGGACATTCCGACTTGAGAACTGAGTCCAAGGTTTCTAAGAAAATGTTGCTCTCCGTGATGCCTTCCCACTCTTGATCAGAAGCTCGCGACGCTAGTAGCCACAGCGGAGGCAGGGGCAGGAGCTCGTACGAGCCGGAATCTGTGGGCTGGTACTCGTCCAACATGCGTATTTTGCTCAAGACCAAACTACACCCCGCCCTAAGCACGCCAGCAGCCTCTGTGTACCTCCTACGCACCACGACGTCCAGAACGCGGAGATGCTCTTTGTAAATCAAGGCCAAATTATGCAAGTCCTTTGCCGTCAGCGCCCATGCCAGCGCCTCTTGCAGCAAATCCAAAGGAAGCTCAGCCAAAGACATGCTGCCGCAAGGGCCTGCTGGCTCGGCAGGCTACCAACAAACAGAAATAATGAAGCGGCGGCAGCAACCTGGAAAGAGAGGAGAGGAGGTGTAAAGAAGAGTAAGGGGAGGGGGGTGCCCCTCGCCCCTCCCTCTGTATCTACAGAGGGGGGGGGGTGCCCCCCCCCCCCCGCATTTTAGATAATTATAATCCTGAGTTTCTACCTTTTCCTAGCTTTTTTGCTGTAATACAAGAGGGAGAGAGGTAAAGGAAATAGCACTGGCGGAGCTGGAGAAAGGGAGCAAAGAGTTTGAGGTTTACGGTTACTGTGAGAAAGCGGGCCAGGACGTGTGTGGAGCTGTCGAAAGTTGCCAGCGAGGCTGCCGAGACCGTAGCTACCAGGAACGAACACCAAGGAAACGAGGGCCCGCATCTACCCCAGCCAGTAGAAATTTGCGGTCAGCTGCCCGACGATACCCAAGGCCGGGGGGAAGACCGACAGGAAAGCAGCCTTACGCTACCAGTTCACGAGGAAACGGGCTGAGTACACAAAAATGCAGAAATCTAGCAAAGCCTTGCGCAATCATCTGCCACCGCCAACTGGTAGGCTTTTGGTGGCAGTGGAAGATGGTTGCACCTTCAAAGCCTTCAGCGTGACTAACTAGAAAAACCAGCCACTTTTCCAGTGCCAAGTTTAAGATTTTGTCGAGCTTTTAAGTAAAAAAAATCATACTTTTCTTGCATGGGCGCTTGATATCGAGCAATTTCTCAACTCAGAGGCTAAAGGAGAAAATCGGGAGAGGGGGGAGGCGCCCCCCCCCTTCCTCCTCCCTTCCCCTAGCTCCTTGAGCCCCCCGGGCTCAGGGGGCTCAAAGAGCAGGGAGGCAGAACTGAGAAAAAACTAATAAAATGCCACTGAGCTCATGCCGGGGCGCCCCCCATCCCCTGTATTCAAAAATCCTTTCTGCCATCTCCCCTCTCCCCTCCCCTGAGCCCAGGGGGCTCAAGGAGCAGAGGAATGGAAGGGCGCAGAAGCTACAAAAAATATATGAAACGCCTCCACTAAGCCCCCCTCTCCCTGCCCCTTTCCTCTCCCGCTCCCCATTCTCAGATGGAAGGCAAATACAGATCGTGCTATCCCCCTCCCCTGCCCATTTCTTCTACCTTTCTTAGTTTTCAGCGCCAAGATTAAAAACTTTGCCAGGGATTCTTTTATTAATTTTTTGTACATTCCTAGCGCGCCCCTGCCTTCTCTTCCCCCAAGAGGGAAAGGGCAGTTCCGCTGGAAAAACCCGGGAGCACTGCCCTTTCCTTTTTTCCGTTTTTTGAATGAGATTTGTCGCCAAATTTTCTGTGTGTTTCCCCGGAAAAACTACCGGCCCCTCTTTTCTTAGAACGTTATACTTTTTTTGTTCAACCACCGGGTGCAGTTTTTTTTCCAGAGTAAGCATTTTTTTTTAATAAATTAGAAAAAAAAAACAAAAGAAGGTCGATTGGGTGTCATCCAGCTACCGCGCAGGCAGCCCGGCTTATTTTCATAGGCAGGTCAGTGACGTGTTGCCAGACATTACGGTGCTCGTCGTAGCGCTCTACGCTTGCGAGCGCTTTACCTTCGCAGCTAGAGCCCCCCAGCACGTACAGTTCCCCGTTGAGGACGGCGGCGGCCGGGTCCTCGCGCCCCTGACACAGCGGCGCGACCTCCTCCCAGACATCTAGGGCCGGGTCATAGCGCTCGACAGAAGCTAGCACCTGGTCTAGCGCGTTCAGGCCGCCGATGGCGTACAGTCTGTTATTCAGCACAGCCGCCGAACAACCCCACCTCGCAACCCTCAAGCGTGCCACCGCAGACCACGAGCCTCCGGGGCTGCACCGTTCCGCGCAGGCAAGGGGTTCGTCTTCGTCGCTCCTGCCACCAAAGACGTAGAGCCGGCCCCCCAGCACACCCCCGCCGGGATAAGCCCGTGCCCTGGACATAGGTACCGACTCGGACCAGACATTGGTAGTCGTGTCAAAAACCGCGACGCGTGCCAGTGTTGTAAGGTCGCCCGACCCGCCGAGCAAGTAGATGTTGCTGCCGAGCGCCAACGCCAGGGCGCCTACACAGGCCTGCACCAGAGCCGGCAGCTGTTCCCACCTCGCGTCCTGCCGGGATATGTCTAGGCGCTCTACGTCTCTCAGGCGGTTCCCGACGTCAACTTCCCCCATGGCGTACAGGTATTTGCCCACGGCCAAGCCGGCGGGGTGCGCGCGGGGCCTGTGAAGCTCGCCGCGTCGTGTCCAGCTGTTTTGCTTGGCGTCGTAGCAGAACGTATGACCAAGGCGTTTGGGGTAGGGGTCCGTGCCGCCCGCGCAACAGCCGCCAAACACGTACAGACAGGCCTGCCGGATCGAGGCTCGAGTTTTTTCCCTGGAGCTCCAAGAATGGCGCAGAAAGGAGAGCTCGACGAGACATTCCTCGCGCTCTACGCCGGCCTCCACCTCTAGCGTCTCCCGGCCCAGCAGTTCCTGCAGCTCTGCCTTGTGCTTCCCGATCATTTGGCGGATGCAGTAGAGTTCGTCGCTGAGCTCCTTCTGCTCTTGCTTGGAGCTTTGTTCCATGCGCAGACACAGCGACGCGCTCTTGGCCTCCAGAGCTAGCACGTCTTGCTTGCGCTTGTCAATGGCGGATGTGAGCTGCTGCTGGGCCGCCGCAACTGCGCGGGGTAGTTCTTGCCACTTGGTACGCGTGCCTACCAGCCGAAGGTTAAATCCGCCGGCCGAGGTTAGTTGTTGTAGGAGGAAAGTAGTTGATTCCTCGGCCAGTCCATCCCCAAAGTGTCCGTCCTGCAGCTGGCACAGCTTCGACGCCGTGGCCAACAGGGTCTGGTACAGCTCGACAGCGGGCTTGTTCACGACAACGGTGGCGACCGCCGGCTTTGTCTTGCTGTCGTCCTCGCAATCGTCGAGCCCCCGAATGTCACTGGCCTTGGGGGTGTTGTCAGCTAGTCTTCTTTTCTTTCTGGTTAGCATTGCTTGGTTTTTTTTCTCTGTTTCTCTTTACTTTACCACAAACAAAGGGACGAAGGGGGGGGGGGGATCACCCCCCCCCCCTGCTGCAGAAACAAAGGGGCGGAGAAGGGGCCACCCGCCGGCGTTGGCCCAGATTGAGACAAAGAGCACAATGGAGCGAGAACGAAAAACCTGTGGCACCGAGCAGGCCCGCCGCCGCTGTGATAAGAGAACTGCAGGGTGCAGAAGAAGCAGTCCGACTTGCTCTAGTGTGTCGCGGAACTCTGGAAATCGTCAAGAGCAGCGAGTTTTGGGAGGGCTGGGAGCAACCAATCTTTGAGTTGTCGCGTGACAGCAAAAAAGCAGTGTTCTCTTTCTTTGTCCAACACTGTATTGAGGCCCGCCGGCCCTTGCGACAGGTTTCGCTTTGTGCTCCCTACAACCCAGAAAACTACACAGGGAAGTGTCTGAACGAGGTGACTGTCACAACCCTAGTGATGATAGGCAAGCCTGGTAGAAAACACGTAGTGCAAGAGAGAAACTTCCTGAACGAATTTGCTGGCATCCACAAATTAGTTGCCGCCAACACCAGTGACATCTGCCAGCATCTGCAGAACCGCCAAAACACTCGTAACCTGTGGTCACTCATGATTCTAGGCCAGGAGGTGACTGACGACAGCCTGCGAGTCTTGCAGGGCCTGGAAGATTTGGAGAGCTTGACTCTTCGGCGATGCCGTCTGATAACCGACACCGGCCTACGGGATCTGCAACAATTGACGAAGCTGACGTTTAGCCAACGGGCACTTGACAACATAACTATAGAGCAAGTGTCTTTCCTCAAAAAGCTGAAAGAATTGGACCTGTCTGGATGTAGAAATATCTCGGGCAAGAACATAGAACTACTTGCCGACTTTGAATTCGACTGCCTGCGACTTCGTTTCTGCGGTGATACCAGTGACAGCAAACTACACGTTTTGAGCCAAATGCAGGGCTTGCAAGCTTTGCATTTGAGAATGACTCCAGCAATCACTGTTTACGGCCTGGCAAATTTGCAGCTCTGTCCCGCACTGGAAGAATTGGTCATCGAAGGCTGTAATCAGTTTGAGGACCTTTTTGTACTACAAGGATTCCGCGCTCTGCGCACGTTCGTGATGCTTGAGTGTTCTGGTGTGTCTGCTGAATCGCGGGAGGCGCTGAAACGGGCCAGGCCTGGCATGCACCTTTGCCTAAGCCTCCACGATATCTATTCCGCCCTGACTTTATTTGAATAAAAATACTTTTTGTCTTTGCAGTTGATGTGTGCGCAAAGTAGAAATAAAAGTTAGTTTTAGCGGCTTTTCTGGTTATGAGACAGTAACGCCGAGATGCTGACGAGACAGCACGCGTTTTATTTAATCATTAAAGAGATCGCGTCGTTGGGCGCCGGGTTAGCTAAAAGCTAGCTGCAGATTTTTCTAGTATGCGTTTCTTTTCCTTTTGTTGTCCTGCTTCTCCCTCCCGGTCACGCCCCCTTTTTAGCTTTTCTTTGTCTGTCTTCCGTCTGAGCGACGTCTCGCTGCTTTGTCCTGGCAACAATTTAGAGGAGAGTCTCCCCCCCCCTTTTTTGTCAGAGGACGGTGGGGAGGGGAGGGGGGAAAGAGAAGGGGAGGGAACAATCCTAAAAAATTGCATCGGGGAAAAAAAGGTGAAATTAGAGCCTTAGATCCCTAGGAGTGTGAGTGCGCCGGGGCGCAGCTTGGAGCCGTCCGAGCCGTGCTAGGCCCGCCCGAGCTTGTGCTAGCCCCGCCCGAGCCTATGCTCTGCCACCCAAAAGCTGCGCTCGCACGCTACTAAGGATTTAAGGCTCTAAATTGCCCCCGCGGGAAAATACGTCCCATTTTTCTCTCGTCCCCTTCTCTCTTCCCCTCCCCTATTTTATCAGAGGACGGTGGGGGGGGGGGGAAGGGGAGAGAAGGGGAGGAGGGGAGAGAAGCGGAGGGGGGAAGAGAAGGGGAGGGAACAATCCTAAAAAAATGGTTTCGGGGGAAAAAAAGTGAAATTAGAGCCTTAGATCCCTAGGAGTGTGAGTGCGCCGGGGCACAGCTTGGAGCCGTCCGAGCCGTGCTAGGCCCGCCCGAGCTTGTGCTAGCCCCGCCCGAGCCTGTGCTCTGCCATCCAAAAGCTGCGCTCGCACGCTACTAAGGATCTAAGGCTCTAAATTGCCCCCGCGGGAAAATACGTCCCATTTTTCTCTCTTCCCCTTCTCTCTTCCCCTCCCCTATTTTGTCAGAGGACGGTGGGGGAGGGGAGAGAAGGGGAGGAAGGGAGAGAAGGGGAGGGAGGAAGAGAAGGGGAGGGAACGATCCTAAAAAAATGGCCTCGGGGGGAAAAAAAGTGAAATTAGAGCCTTAGATCCCTAGGAGTGTGAGTGCGCCGGGGCGCAGCTTGGAGCCGTCCGAGCCGTGCTAAGGCCTATTCGAGCCGTGCTAGCCCCGCCCGAGCCTGTGCTCTGCCACCCAAAAGCTGCGCTCGCACGCTACTAAGTATCTAAGGCTCTAAATTGCCCCGCGGGGAAACTCGTCCCATTTTTCTCTCTTCCCCTTCTCTCCTTCGCTGTGCTTAGACCGCAGGGCTCCCCACAGGCGCCTCTCTTCGTAGATGCCAAACTCGGTGGTCTCAGGGTTCAGCCAGGCGCCGGTTGCACTCCGGGGCTCCTGGGGGTTATTACTACTTTTAAGCTCGATGAGAGGCGGTCGCTGTTGAGTCTGGCCAGCAAGGGGTTGCATTCATTCGCTGTGAGTTGGTCTCTTGCTTTTTAGCGTGGCTTGTGCCCCCTGTGTGGTCACTTGGTGCAGTTGCCATCTTGCCCTCGCAGTCTACACATTCTGCGGTAGGCGGAGAATAGCTGGCGCGCACTGGCTGCCAACGCGCCGTTTGCGAAGTGATCGTTGTCTAAAAATTCTCGGAAGCTTGCGTTCACAATATCGGGCATCAACATATAGTGCCAAGGCGCATGGTCAAGGCCTCCCCAGCGCCTTGGCACTATATGATCAACATGTGCCCGGACGCCTCCCGGCGTGAAGTACGCTGCTAGAAGGGGATGCCCGCGATTGGCGCGTGCCAATTTGCGCGCTTCAAACAGAGAGAGGGGCCTCTTTAGATTGACTAGATCTGCAAAATCTCCAAGGTAGACGGGCTCGGTTATCATAATTTCTACGTCCCTGTGCAACAGTATTAAAGATTTTTAATCAATTAGTTAGACAGTGAATAAGTGACTTACTTTTCCAGTGCTTACATTTGCGTGAGGTCACGTCCTGTCCAAAGTCGATTCCTCGCCTGAGATTGTTCACGGAAATATTTCTGCCTTTCTGCATGTTCTTCGGAGCTTGGTGTAGCTTGGGGTTCGGCGTGCATACCAAGATACGTATGAATTTTGTTTTTGAATGTCATATTGGGACCGCCAAGCTCGCGAATGTATGTTCTTAGCTTTTCTCCATCGTCGCCTTTGATATGTAGAAACCTGTCTGTGAGCATTTCCTTTTCTAGACCAGAGGTTATACGTAGCTTCATAACATGCCGGAAATCTTCACAGGCTTGTTCACACACACCTGTCGCGACACCTGACTTTTACATTTCCTGCACGTGTCACTTGGATTCTGTTTTTGTGTTGGAGTCTTTTCGGGCTTTGTCTTCTCCGCCACTGGCGAACCCTTGTGCTTGCCACATTTGTCACAGCGATTAGGCCGCCAAAACCTAGACATAACTGTCTTTCTTTTGGTAAATATTCAGTTTATATGTATGTGTGTGTGTTCTTTGTCTGTTGGAAGGATACGGTAGAGGGCGGGAAGAGGTGTGGGAGGGGGGCCAAAGAGGGAAGAGAGAGGGGGGGGGGCAGAGGCGGTAAGAAAGCAGCCCCGCCCCCCCCCCCCCCTGAAGGGGGGCCCAGCGCGCGGTGGTGATTTTTGTTAAATTTAGACGCCCGATGTTGGGTTGCACACGGCGTCCTCCAGCCGTTGCCAGGCCGAGCCGAGCAGCGCCTCCCAGGCCAAATCGTGGTAGTCTCGTGCCAGAACGGAGGCCACGCCCTCTTGAAACTCAGCGCATAAACCAGCCAGGTTTTTTCGGCCTATCCCCCTTTCTAAAACCAAGCCGTGTGAGCAGGCGCGGTCTTCTTCGTCTTCATCGACCCGGCGCAGCAGTAGCAGCGCCTGCGACAGCTTGGCCCTGGCCGCGGCCCTGTCAAAGCCACGAACACGGTTTCGAGCGGATGCTCTCATTTGTCCCAGCAGAAGTTTGGTGTAGTGCAGCATCGCGAGGCGCTGCGGTTCGCGATCAAACCACGGCCGTGCGTACGGCCACACGTGCAATGGAGTCTCGTATTCGCTCGAGGTCTGTTCATACCAGCGCCAATATCTCTGAACATCGCAAAAGTCTACTGTATCCGACACGCAGTAGCCAACTAGAAAGAACCAGGCTTCGGCAGATAAACGGGTGGGGGCGTCGCGCCGCCTGCCGGACCAGGTTTGCAGGTAGCGAGCCAGCTCGCAGGCTTCGCTTTTTTCCAGGCGGACCTTGCATTTTTTCAAAGAGTAGGCGATCTCTCCGCGTGGCGACCTGAACACGCGCAGCAGAGCGTAACTGCCCTGCAGGCTCGATGCCGGTATTTGGGCGATGAGTGCCTCTGCCTTGAGTCGCGGGTTGGGTTTTTCATTGTGGCTCAGCACAAAGAAGCGGGCCAGCCGAAGCGGCACAGCCAGCGAGCACAGCCCGCGCCAAACCACGTCTTGCAATTTGAGCATCCCGTGCAAGTCGTGCCAGTAGTATTGGAAATATTGCTGCAAGTTGACGGAGCTAAAGGTGAGGCCGGCGACGCGTGCAGACGTGAGTGTGTGGAACAGGCGCTGGTACGCGAGGGCCCAGGCACTGAGGCGTGCGCTTTCTTGCTCGGCCCTGGGACCGCGCAGGTCCAATCTGCCTTCGTAGGTAAAATGTGAGAGGGGCAGGCCCAGTAGGAGCGTCAGTTCTGTGAGCCCGGCTAACGCGGTGCAACAGTGCCGAAAAAAGGTAAGGCCCGGGTGCCCGCTCTGGACGCGGCCGCCCGCCACGCAAGGCCCCTTGTCTAGTATCGAGACAGACACTGGACGCAGCAGCCGCAGCGCGGCCAGGTCATCTTCACCGGGCTCGGCGCGGGCCTGTAGGTTGGAAAGATGCAACCGGAGGAACGCGGGCGCGGGCCCCCCAAGCGGGCACAGGAGCTGGTGCAGCCGGGCCAAGAGGCCCGGCTGCCAAAAGAAGTCGTCGTCTTGCCCGAAGAGCCGCCCCATGCCCTCCTCGTACGCAGACACGCTGAGCTCGTAGGCTTGCAGGGCGGGCATGCAGGCGGGCTGGAATCCCACGAACTCGTGCCCAAGGCCCTCACAGAACTGGATCAGCGTTCCCGGTGTCACGGCACTATCCGTCACCACTGTTTTGAGGCGTGGGCAGACTACGCCACGCGGTCCAAAGGGCAGCGCAAGCCTGTCCGAAACTTCCAAAAAAGGGTGCTTATAGTCAACGGATATTTCGATTTCTTCCAACGTGGGCGCTAGGGATTCAAAGGCTGCGCCCCACAGCTTGAGAGTGGTGCAGTTACGCAGGACGAGCCTCTGGAGGGGCGGTGCCGTGTGGGGCGGCGCCCACAGCCCCGCCAGCCCCGGCTCGCCAAAGTAACAACCCTGCAGGTGCAGTTCCTGCACTCCCGGCAGGAGAGCGCGCAGCTTGACCAGCATTTTTTCTATCAATGACTCACGTCTGCCAATATCACTACCATATTCCTGTGAGTTAAACACCAGCACCCGTAGTGGCGCGGCGGCCGCCCTCTCTAGCCAAGCGCCCAGCAGCTGGGCAGCAGCCTGCATCCAACACGTTATTTCTAATTTCGTCACATTCGAGTACCAGGAGAGCGCCCGTTGCAGCCACTGCAGTCTATTGCCAGACAGCGATAGTTTTGAGTAGTCAAAGTCGAATGGGTACTTCCTTGCAGCTTGCGACATATACAGATACTCCAACTTTAGTGACGTGTTGAGCTGCGGCAGACAATCCTCGGGCTGCGCCCCCGGCGGGGGCTGCAAAGCCTGCGCCCTCGGCGGGGGCTGCAAAGCGGGTGGTTCCTCTTTGCTAGAAAGGGCTCGCTTCAGCCAGAGCTGTGGGCGCACATAGGCAATGGCCCGCCGGTGCCAGTACCGGGAGGTCAGGCACAGAGCTAACCAGCCCTGCGTACAGAGCAGGTCTGCGCCGTCTGAAAAAAAGACCTCTTCCCACGCTTCCAAGCCGCGCCGCGCCCACGCCTCTTCCGTACAGGCTCGCTTGGATGGTTGCGGAGGCTCGGCTTGGCGCGCACGCTGGGCGCAGATCATATGTACGTACTAGTATAAAAAAGATAAAACAAACAAGAGAAAGCGAGAGAGAAGCCAGGAATAGAAAACAAAGGGTTGCAGGCATCCCCATCCTCCCCCCCCCCCCGCCCCTCTGTGCGAGGGCGGGGGCCTCTCTCCCACAGACGTCCCCCCTTCCCCTCCCCTTCCCTTCCGTTTGAACATCGCGAAAGTCTAAGGCTTTAACATCCGCCTCTGTAAAGTCGTTTTGCCGAAAACCCTTCGAGTATTGCCTTTTTCTACCATATCACACTCAGAAGGGGGGCAGGGAATGTCAGGGGGCAAGTGCATGTGACCGCGCCGCACGGGCCAGTTGAGGGGGCGGGAGGGGGGGGGTCGTAAACCCCCCACCCTGATTTTTGCGATGGCGGGATTCCGTTTTTTGCACATAGGTTTGCAAGGCGTGATATGGTCGATAAAGGCAAAAACCAGCCAGTTTTCTCTGCACACTGGATGCACACACGTTCAGAGCGGGGGGCAAAGCCCCCGAGCCCCCCTTCAGCCCGCGCCAGCGGGCTGTAGCAATAGTACCTTGAAAGTCAAACGACTAAGATTGCTTCGATGGGCCATATTTAGGGTAAGCCCACGCGCTGCCTTTTCTTTGCCTTTGGCTGAGGGCCTTGTCTGCCAGGGTTTTTTTGCAACTCGGGGTGGTCGGCCGGCAGTTTATATTCAAAGCTTCCGCCTCTCGTCATCACCGACCGCAGCATTCCCCCAAGATGTACCGCCACGCAACGAGGTAGGACGCACATCAACGCGGGGCTAGAGCTAGCCTCCTGAGCTACGGGCACATGCACGTACACACGTGTCCACATCTCGTTCCGCCACTTTGGGTTCCCGCACCTGTACAAGACCCGGAGCAGGAGGTCGCCGACTTCTGGTTCTGATAAATTAAGTGGTAGGTAGACGCCCTTTTTCTCAATCTCGGCCTTTTGGCTCTCGTCGTGTCCGTGAATGACATACACATCCGAATTCCAAGGTGGCATAGTTCGCGCAGGTGGTTGCAATCGAGCTAAGGTCTTGTCCAGTGCTAATTCTCTCTCCATTTCACGTATTGGGAGCTCCCTCAATGTTACTGCATAATCGCTGGGAAGCGACAATTTAACGCAGCCGTATTGAGCAAGGTCAGCCAGCTTGCGGTGAAATTTATCAAGATCCCGGCCTGGTTCTGCAAAAGAGAGCTGACCGTTTTTTGCAGGGTACACGACTGAGGTGTAGCCCAAGAACCGGACTCTGTACGCGATTTGCAGCATAACGCAAACGGATTCGTCATCGTTCATTTGCACTGGCTTGTCCATATCCCGACTAGTGTAGTACGGAGCGCCAACATAAATCCAGCAATCTTTGTAGGCAAGCAGTGTCCAATCAGCAGTCTCGTCCCTGTGGGAACGGGTTTGGCACAAGTACAGCTTTTTTGCCGACGCCTTTCCCTCGCTGCCTTGTTGTTGGGCTGCTGCTAAAAGCTCTTCATATCGAGCAGGCTTGACCCGCTCGAGAATCACAAACGCCGAGTTCCTTTCGTTCATCGATCTTTGTCTCTTCTTCTTTATTGCCCTAGCCCTAGTGCGACCAGCTTGTCCACTTGAGCAGGCCTCTGGGAAGTTAAAAGGGGGAAGAGAGCGGGAGGTGAAAGAACTCTTTTTAATTGCTGCTGGGGGGGGGGCGCCCCCCCCTCCTCTCTCATGGCTAGGGAGAGGGGGGGGGGGGTTATCCCCCCCCCCCCTCCTGTCCCCTCCGTCCCTTTCCCGCTCTCTTTCTCTCTCCTTTTGTGTAAGACTTCTTTTCTTGATCCGCGCATGAGGTCCCAAATAACAGCGGTCAGGCCCGTGCTGAAGCGCCCCGCGCAGCTACAGTACCAGTTCAACCACAATGAGAAGGGCCTGCTAGTAGGCAGATACAAGCTCAAGACGCGCAGCGCGTGGAAGCCCTGGCGGCGCGCCTGTGCGTCTTGCTACGCACAATACAAAGTCTTTCGGCGCGCGACCGAGGCTGCCTGCGGGCAGCACGGCCCAACCGGGGCGGGGGAGCGCTGGGAACCTAGCCGGGCCGAGCAGCAGTACCAGGCACTGCTGCAGCTGCAGGTCTGGGCCGCGGGCGTTCGGCTGAGGAACCAGAAAACTGCGCTTAGGGCGGCGCACGCTCGTGCACAACAGAACGAGCACAAGGCCCAGGTGTACAAAGACTACTGCCAGGTTGCGAAGCACAAGTACGACGAGCTGCGGCAGGCATGGCAGCAAGCACGCGACGACTTCCAGCGCGAACAGTCGCGCTTGGCCATTGAGGCGTGCGCGTTAGATCTGCTGAGGCGCCAACAGGCAGGGCAAGGGTCTGTGGAGTGGCAGGAGCGGGCGAAGGCGACCGAGGCAAAGTTAGCGCAGGTCCAGCAGGAGTCGCAGCGGCTGCGGACCATTGCCGACGAAGCCGTGAGGCAGGTGCAACAAGATAAAGAGAGGATCGCGAGAGAACAGCAAGAACGCGAGAGCTGGCAGAGGAGAGCTCAGGCGGCGGAGGCCACGCTAGTGCAGGTGCAGCAGCTGCAGCAGCAGGTGTTGTTGCCCTTGTGGCACCTCTCCAAGAACTTGCCCGCCCCAGCGCCACCCTGCGTGCCTCGCATTCTTGGCGCCGTTGTAAGCAAGCCCGGCGAACTAGGAAAGTAAAAAAAAAAATCCTTGCAAAAGGGGGGCAAGCACTCCCCTGCCCCCTCCCCTTTTTTCCTCCCTCTCTTAGTTTTCAGTGCCAAGATTAAAAATTTTATCAGTGATTTTTTTTATTAATTTTTTCTTGTACATTCTTAGCGCGCCCCTACCCTAGTGATGTAGCTGAAAAAAGGCAGTTCTACCAAAAAACCTGGAAGAACTGCCTTTTCCGGTCGTATCGCAGTCGTGCAAAACTTAGCGCCAAATGAACGGGCCGCTCTGGTCTCTTTTCCTCGGGGTTTTAGCGGTCGTTTTTCCGTGAACAAAAAACGCGCCAAAATTTTTTTTGTTGCGCAAATGACAAGTCCTGCGCACTCCCTCCCCCTTCGGAGGGAGGAGGGAGCGGGAAGATAAAGGGGAGGGGGAGAGAACGGGGAGGGGGAGAGAACGGGGGCGCCCTCTCTCTCTCTCTCTATCCCCCCCCCTCCCTCTCTCTCTTCCCCTCTTCCCTTTGTTCCCCCTCCCCTTTTTTTCGAGCAGGAAGATTTTTCTCTTTCTCTCTTCTTTTTTTTTGCACGCCAAATTTGCGTATGTGTGCGCCTGGAATGATATGGCCGAAAAAATGCAGTATCGCCAAAAAAGTCTGGGAACGCTGCCTTTTTCGGCCATATCATATGCACAGACCGTCAAGCCGCAATATTTTGCGCCATCAAGAAAGTACCAAAAAATCCGCCAGAACTCGTTCAGCCGGAGTCTTGACAAGAGGAAAGGGGGGGGGGGGGCGCCCGGCTTAGTCGAGGCGTTTCACATATTTTTTTGGGTAGCTTCTGCGCTCTCTCCCTCCCATCTTACCCTTCCCCTATTCTTTGAGCCCCCGGGCTCAGGGGGCTCAGGGGAAAGAAAGAAAAAAGGGAGGAGCGAGGGGGGGGGGGGGCGCCCCCCTCTGAGCTCCCAAAGAAAAGTTTATTTATTTTTGCTCTTTCTCTAAAGCCACAAATTTAACCTGGCACGTGGGGCAAGGCCCCCCGAGCCCCCCTCCCCTTTCTCTCTCTCTCTCTCTCTCTCTCTTAGTTCTCAGTGCCAAAACTAAAACTTGGTCAAGAATTTTTTTATTGTTTGTACATTCTTAGCGCGCCCCTGCCCTGAGAATCACCATTCATACTTATTATTAGTATTCATATTTATTATTATTATTATTCATATTTATTATTATTATTATTATTATTATTATGAGGGGCACCAATATATGGTTGGGGTGCCACCGCCACACGGCTGGGTTGGGGCCGTTGGCAGCTTGTTATGAGGGGTACATAATCAGTGCTCCACTGATTCATGAGACAGGACCTTTTACTGAGAGAAGCTCTCTCACCACGCTCACTGCTCTTGGCTCCAGGGCCAGGGCACGCGCGCCGACCAGGGCCCTGACCACCGCGGTCCCGGCACCCGCCTTGAGCAGCGGCGCGATCAGCTCCTGCAGCGCGTCCTTGTCGCGGGCTTTCTCGTTGAAGTACGCGATGCAGCCGTACCGCTGCGCACACCACTCGGGGTTGGAGGACCCGGCATCCCCGCGGCGCACCAGCGAGAACTCCTGCACTGTTTCCTTTTTACTTTCCGCCACTGCTGGTGGTGGTGGTGATGGTTCCGTCCGCTGCTTCTTGTCAGGCCGGGTCATGTCTGCGTCGCGGGGGTTCTGGACGTCGGTCATTTTGGGTTTTGCGCGTGGACCCCGATTTTTCTGCCAGAGGTTGGTTGTGCTTTCTCCCCCCCTCCCGTTCCCCCGGGGCTCGCACGATATATTTTTCGGGAGGGGGGGGCCGAAGGTGGAGGAAACCGGACGGGTGTGGAAAAGTCGGGGCAAGTAGAAGGTGAAGGGGGGGGGGGGCCGGACCCAAAAGTAGGCACAAAAAAAGTCCAGCCAGCAAATAGGCAAGGGCGCCAAAAGAAATGGGAGAGAGAGGGAGGGAGGGGGGGGGCCGGCCAACGTGAGGGTGGGGGGGGGGGATCGTTTCTCGGCCCCCCCCCCGGAACGCAAGACCCGGGGAGACGATCTTCCTCCCCTTTTTTCTTAAAGATTTTCTGGTGATCACCGTAAACTTTTTACAAGGCCGCGGGCCGCTGGAGAGTGTTCTGAAACCGTGTGCGCAGCGCCCTGGCGCCCTCCATGACCCGCGTCAGCCCTAGCCCCATGAGAAAAACCATTTCGACCAGATTGCAGAACAGCAGCAGCGAGGCCCGGTAGCTATTGCTTCGGGCGGTATGGTGCATGGCGCGTTCCAGCTGCCACAGCACGTAGGCGCACATCACGGTGGACATGACGATCACCCCCAGCGTCCCGCGCGCTTGCACCGGCAGCTCCGTGCGCCACAGCAGGCTCAGGTTGCCGAGCACGGAACCGTACGGCTGCCAGATCTCGACGAAGAAGGTGACCGACGAAGCGAGCAGCAGCAGCAGCAGCGCGTAGAGGTTCCTGTACGGCAGACAGCGCTGCAGGCACCAGCAAAAACACAGGACGCAGAAGGCGTCGACCACGGCGCAGGTGTCGAACACAATAGTAGAGTCGGCACGCAGCAGCACGAGGTCTGCCAGCACCACGGTGCCGCTGATCAGGAACAGCGCTAGGAGGCCCAGGTGCAGCACGCAGTCGTAGTAGAACAGCGCTATCTGGACGGCGCACGCGGCTAGAAACACGCCTACCAACCACGGGTGGTTGTTGTACCAGCCGCGACAATCCACCCAGCGAGTACTCGCGAGCATGAGCAGCATCGTGGCCGTCAGGTGCAGCACGGTATAGCCCATGACCTCGCGCACGAAGCCCGTGCGCTCCGCGGGCGTCAGGTTGCTGACAGTGAGTGTCGTCTGTTGCAGCTGGTCGATTTGCTTGCGCATCTGGGCGATCTCGTTTAATAACAACTCGTGTTTTTGCGCGTCTGGGACTTCTGTGGAATTGTCACTGGCCTCCGTGACCTTGACGACGACCGCTTCGCTCTCAGGCATGAAGCGAACGGGGGGTGGGTGTGCTTTTGACACCCAAAAAAGGCGAGCTAGTAATGTTGTTCTTAAACAGAATACGCAGCACTGCTATTTTTTTTGCAACCTTCTTCCCCCCGTCTTTGTTTTCTTGTTGGTCCTGCCAAGCCCCCTCCCACCTCCTCCCCGTTCGCGTTCCCCACGTACCGGCCGCGCGTGGGCTGTCTTCCCCCCCCCCCCCCGTGCCCCACACTTAACTTACGTGCACATCACCTCCGCATTTCCCTCCGGTTTCCTTTTCCCTCGCTAAGTTTGAAGACTGCTAGGAGGCCGGGCATTTTTCAGCTTGCAGTCGCGTGCAGAAACTCAAAGTTTTGGTGGTGTTTTTTTTAATACAGAAATTAATATTCAGGAATGAAAAGAACACACCCGCATTAAAATTACTGAGTGCAAAACAATGTCTCGCCAAGGAACCTACTTTCTGGTACACCCAAATTTTTTGGCCGGGGGGTCGGGAGGGCAGAGCACAAAATCACCGGCGGCCTCGCTTGGCGCGCGGACCGCGCTTGGCACGCTCGGACGAGCCGGCGACGGTGCTTGGCATGTAATTCTCGTAGAGCGCGCGCAGGATTGCGGCCTCGTGGGTCAGGTCGGGCCTGAGCGTGTTCTGGAGCTTGATGAGTTGCAGCAGCTCCTCTACGGACCCCGTGTCGGGCGCGCCCAGGACCTCCGCCTTCCACCAGCACTTGAGCAACTGCTTGTCCACGTCCGTGCGCAGCCCCCAGTGCGACGCGCGCGCCCGCAGGTTGGCGGTCTCTAGGTCGGCGAGCAGGTCGTTGAGGAAATCACGGAACAGCGCAGTCTGGTGCAAGAAGCTGTTCCGGTAGAACTGGAAGGCGTGGATGACCTCGGCGCTGCGATTGCGGCGGTCGGTCTGCCCGATGGGCAGCGAGAAGGCCCGTGCGACCAGGGCGCACCACTGCTCGTGCGAAATCTCTTGTTCGGGGCGCAGGGCCTCGCGGGAGTACACCAGGGCCGTGTTGTCCCTGGCCGCGCACACGCCCGCCACGGCAGTAGTGCGTCCCGGTTGTAACGCGAGCTCGTAGAACTTGTCGGACTGCAGCTCTTCCAACAAGGCGAGCTCGGCCAACTGCCCCGCGTCCTGCTTGCCCGCCCGGAACACGAGGCCCGGCAGAAAGCCCCTGTCGCTGGGCGCTTCCGGCACATTGTCCCTGTCCTTCCATTGAGCGGGGGGCACGCTGATCCTTGGCTCGGGAGGTTGTGGCTTGCTGCCTAGGCCGTTGGGCAGGCTGCTTTTGAGGTAGGCCTCCTCGAAGATCCTGTCTACGTTGCCCGTGCGCTTGCGCGCCAGGAGAACGCCGTCCGCGGCGTGGTCTAGGCTGAAGGCCAGCCTGGTGTTTTCCAGCTGCCGGCGGATGAGGTACGTTTCTAGCAGCGAGCACATCGGGC
Source organism: Paulinella micropora (assembly GCA_019918135.1). NCBI lineage: Eukaryota > Cercozoa > Imbricatea > Euglyphida > Paulinellidae > Paulinella > Paulinella micropora. The sequence goes on from WBZZ01006272.1 coordinate 94,143, forward strand.
TGCAGGGCAGGCCCGTATGGTTCGGCCGGTACGGCGGGAACTCGACTACCACCACGTCCCTGCGGGCCCTACCCCAGCTGCGACGGTGGAAGCAAGAGTACTTCCGCCGGTGTCTGAGTTCCGTGAACGAAATGTCGAAGTCGCAGGCGTCCATACATTCGAAGACTTCGCCCAGCGTGCAGTGCTTCCTGCGCGCCAGCAGGCACAGGCCCTGCTTGTACATGCTGAGAACGATCTGGCTCGTCAGCTTGGACAGGTGAGCCCTTAATTCCCGGGTCGCCGGATGGCGCGGCTTGTGACCGCTCTGGGTCAGGATCGAGATCCCGCCCGACAGGATCTGTTCTCTAACCTTGTTGAGAGCCTCAAACACGCAGGGCTCCATGCTCATCCTCTTTAGTGTCAGCAGGACCCGGCGGCTGATCTGGGTGGCCTGGCGGGCCTGCACAGGGAAAATATCTTCCTGCCGCAGGGCGGCCATCCTCTCCAACACAAAACCCCCCTGCACGGCCAAGGCCCCCGAAACGTCCTGCTGGTGGATCGCAAGCAAGGGGAGCAGGGAAATGGAAGAGGAACTCAGGAAATTTCTTGTTCGTGGGGCCCCCCTTTTTTCTTGGGGCAAGAAAATGCTGTCTCTGGCCTTTAGACCTCCCTTCCCCCCCGTTTTTTTGGGCGGGGCCTAAGTACTTGCACTCTTTCTTTCCCCTCTCCCCCATTTTCCCACCAATCTGCGCACTTTTCACGCCGGCCAGCCCACACCGAGCAAGAAAAAATCATAACTGCCAAGGAAAATGAGGGGAGGGATTTTACAACGAGTTCGAAAGCGAAAAAGTTGTGGGTGGGGTCTCAGTCTCTCCACGCGCCCCCCCCCCCGACTCGCACTCTTTTTTTAATACAGAGAACAGCCTTGACTATTAAGAAAAGTTATTATAAAAATCATTGTGTTGATTGTCCATGGCCAGGTTTTCCTCGGAAGATTCCGCGCTCTCAAACCCCTGACTCTCGTTGTATAACAAAACGGGTGAATCTAGTGGTGGCAGAATATCGTCGTGCTCTGAAGCGTTCCTGCCATTGGCCTGCAAGTCATCACGAGCGGCACGATCTGGTGCTCTGGTCATGTGCGCGCTTGACTGTGCGGACACGCCGTCGGATTGACTGTGCGGGCCCCAGCCACCGGCGGCCTGTGGGGCTGCTGGTGAGGGCTGCTCGGCCGTCACCCAGCCGCTGGCGGCCTGTGGGGCCGCCGCTCCTGCCGGGGTCCAGCCACCGGCGGCCTGTGGGGCTGCTGGTGAGGGCTGCGCGGCCGTCACCCAGCCGCTGGCGGCCTGTGGGGCTGCCGCTGCTGGTGAGGGCTGCGCGGCCGTCACCCAGCCGCTGGCGGCCTGGGGGGCTGCCGCTGCTGTCGGGGCCCAGCCCCCGGCGGCCTGGGCGGGCGGGTTCCAGGAGCCAGAAGAAGAAGAAGAAGAAGAAGCAGCAGCAGAGGCAGCAGTAGCAGCAAAAGAGGACGACCAAGACCGCACGGGAGCGGAGCCGCCCACCGATGATGAGGCTGCCTCGCCGTCGTTAACTGGTGCGACGACGCGTCCGGGTTGTCCCAATCCGCACAGCGCCAGTCATCGGGCTTCTGGGCCGGCCGCGGCCGCCCCTTGCTCCCCACCACGCCGTAGCCGGGCTTGGCCTGCTTGGCAGGGCGTCGGCTAATCTGGGCGCGCCGCCTCTTGATCGGGCTGTCGTAGCTTTCTTGTTCGTCGTCTTCGTCGTAGAAGGAGTTCCATTCGTCCGTAGGCTCCCGCTTCGTCTTGCCGCGGCGCTGGGCGGGCTTGGGCTGCGCTGGGGCGCGCTGCTTCGGCAGCTTATACTCGTCCAGGACCCTGACCACGTCGCCCGTGAACCTCCTCAGGCGCAGAGGCAGGTCCTCGGGCGCAAACGTCCACTCGCATTCGTTTTCGTTCGGCAGGCAGGCGCCGAGCTCGACCACCGCCTCTGCCGGTGGCTTCTTGTTGCACTCTTGCGTCAGCATGCATTCCGCCGTGAGTGAGAAGTCGGTGCAAATCAGGGACGACACCCGCCCCTGCGTCAACCTGCTGACGATCCCGCGCCTGAAGCCCGGGATCTGGTCCGGCACCGTGGGCAGCACGACCGACAGCGTCTCAAACACGGCCACGTCGGACGCCAGGTCACCGGCGGCCGTGCTGGCCACTGGCCTCGCGTTCACGTTGAACAGCAGCAGCTGCCGGCCGTGCTCGCTGGCCAGCAGTCTGGTGCCACAGCCCACGCGGTGCAGGACGTAGTCGATGAGCGGCAGCGGCGTGCAAGGGGGGCCCGCGGGCCCCTGTGCGCTTCCGACCCGTATGGTTGTGGTGTCCAGCAGGCGGGTCTTGCCGTCCCAGAGCTCCGCGGACGAGGTGGGGTCGTACGCAGCGCGCGACCACAAGATCTCCGCGAGGGCCGCGCCCGTCTGTCGGTAGCAGGAAATGAGCAATTGCGACTCGTAGGACTTGTCGCGGTCGGGCCAGTCCAACAGCGCGCGCTGCCTGTTCCTTTCGTCCAAGAGGTTTTTTTCGCGCGCGTTCGCGTACATTGTGCGCACGCAGGGCGCGTACAGGTCCACCAACACGTCGAGCACGCTGAGCGGCGCCAAGAGCATCCACGCGGCCTTGAGGGCGTTGACCATGGATTGTGCTGGCGGGGGCTCGTTCCGCCCCCAGCGCGACTTGACCGTGTTCTGGTCCAGCGCGGCCGTCGGCTGCTCGGTGAACGCCTGGCTGGCCAGCCTGAGTAGCTCTACCGCGTCCGGGTCCGAGAGCACGAAGGTGCCGAACTGCTGCTGCAGGGGCCACACTGCCACTGTTTGTGGCAGCTTCCAGCCGAGCGCCAGCGGCTGCTGTAGCGGCTGCTCCAGCCCGAGCACGCTAGTGCCGCGAACCGCCGTGGGCACGGGCGGAGCGGCCACGGGCGCCGCGCCGGTGCCTTTGAAGCGCAGGGCCGGCAGCTCGTCGTAGCAGCAGATGGTGCGCAGAGACTCGAACCACGACGGGCGGCCGCCGTTGATGTGCGCCACGTCGAATTCCGTGCGCACACGCCGCGCGTGGCTCTTGTTGCGCAGTACGGTCTGGATCTCCAGTTCCTCGCCGCCCCCGCCGCCGCAGAGCGACACTAGGCCGCGCGCCTTCCAGCTCCTGCGCGCGCACGCCCACAGCAGGCGCAGTGCGTACAGGTCGACCTGCGGCGCCGACGTGGACGACAGGCAGCCCGCGGCCGAGCCCTCGGAGACCACGCACAACAGGATCTCCATGCACCAGGTCCAGAAGCCGCTGCTGCCGCTCGTGCGTTCGTGGTCGATCAGCGCCGCTGCCATGCGGTCCTGCCAGCGCTTGTTCACGGCCATAGGGATGTTGTCCACGAACCTGGTCTGGCGGATGTGGCGCGCCAGCCACGCCTGCACCTCGCCGACCCAGACCTCGTGCGCGTGGCCCCCCGGCATGAGCGTGCCCAGCCTGTCCTGCAGCGTCGCCACCATCAGCAGGCGCAGCGGCTCATTGCGCAGCTCCGTGGTTGCGGGCGCGAGCCGGATCAGCTCTTCCGCGCGGGCCCCCGCGTTCTTTTCCTCGTAGTACACGAAAGACCACTGGGCCTGGGGCCTGTGCTTGATGGGCTCGAAGTCCCTCCTAACGTTCGGCGCGCGCGGCGGCCCCGTGGCTAATGCCGGTTTCGCCCGGCACAGGCCCGCCACTGGCAGCGCGTTGGCGGCCGACTGGTGCGAGGCTATCGTGTGCAGCCCCGCCCGGTCGGGCAGGGCGCACGCGGCCGCAGGCGCCGTCGTGACGCAGGCCAACACCCCCAGGCGCGTGACGAGCCTGGTCTGCCAGGCGGGGTGCGCCGTGAGCGCGTCGAAGCAACTCTTGACGTGCTGGTCGCAGTCGTAGTCCAGCACCACCAGCCTGGCGCCGTTAGGGCTGGCCAGGCAGAACTGTGCTAGCTGGTCGGCCAGCGCACTGCTGTCTGCGCCGAGGACGACGAGGTCGAGCAGGCAGCCGGCCGCGTCGGCGGCGTTGGGCGGCGAATGCGTCCACTGCAACCGTTGGCGGAAGGGCAGCAGAACCGGGCCCTGCAGCGACAGCGCACGCGCGCCACCGCGCAGCAGCAGCAAGGGGGGAGAGTCCGCGCACAGGAGCCGGGCCCTGAGCTGCACGCCGCGCTTGTACCAGGACCGGTCCAGGACTGCGCCGGCCGGCGTCCCGGCCGGCATCGGGGGCGCACTGCCCGTTCCCGACCAGAACCGCTGCACCGCGCCGTCCAGCCCAACCAGCAGCGAGCTGTCGTCCACGTCGTCGAGCTCGGTTGACGTTGGGCCGTGGCCGGCCGAGACAGACATCAGCGTGGCCGTCAGTGTGTACCAGAGGTTCAGGAAGCACACAACGTCTTCTTCTGTCTGGCAGCGGGCCCAGATCGGGCCCGGCGAGCCCATCAGTACGGTTTGGTACACGTTGCGGACCGCGCCCAGCTCCCAGGCAAGCGCGGGGAACGCGTCGGACAGCAGCTTCTCGCAGATGGCCAGGCCGCGCCCCGCGCCCTCCAGGCCGTGCGGCAGAACCGTGTTCACACTGGGCGGCAGCAGCACGTCGCAAGGCAGCATGACGCGGTAGTCGACGATGGGCTGCAACGACACCTCCTTGGCGCCCGGAACGACAGGCGCGCTCGGGTCCCACAGCAGCTGCAGTGAGTGCCGCAGCACGGCCGCGTGTTGTTTCTGCAGCAGACACCAACAGCCGTGCTGGCAGTTGGCGCCCGTCGCCACCCAGGCGAGCGGGAGCTCCAGGCACAACGCCGGGCCCACGGCAGAGCCCGGGTCGTGTTTCTGCCAGCAGACCAGCTCATCGTGGGACTCGGGAATTGTAAGCCGCCACAGTTCCGTTTCGCCCCCCCCCCCCCCCCGAGGCCGCGGCCTACGACCCAGATCTCGGGGGTGGTTTTCGCTGGCCGGAGCCCGCTGATCTCGGTCAGGATGGCCGACGCCACGCGGGCCACCAGGAACACCGCCTCGGGCGGCGGGTGTTGCCAGCGGCCGGACACCGCGTCGCGCGCCGCGCCGAACGTCTTGATGTAGGCCGCGCTGGCCTTGGTACGCTGGTAGTTCACGAAGGTCTCGCTGGCCTGCTGGTACGACAGGGCTATCTGGTGGTACACGCCCTTCGTCTCTGGCTCCAGCAGGTGTTGCAAGCCCCCTCCCGCGCCGCGTTCCTTGGACAGCAACGCATCCTCGACCATCTTCCACGTGGACAAGGTCGACTGCTGTAATTCAGTCCCGTTGCGGGCGCGGTTCGCCAGTTGGATCTGCATGATCACCGTGAACCAGCGGGCGGCTGCTTGGAAGGCATCGAATTGATTTGTTTTCCCCTTCGACGCCCCCCCTAGCTAAGAGACCTCTGGCGAGAGAGAGACAAGGGGGCAGGTGCGAGTCGACAGTACCAAAAAAACCTAGAGCACTCCAATAGAGCTCCAACTGCCGAGAGTGCAAAGGAAGGGGGAAGGGGTGGGGCCCGGGGAAGGAAGGGAGGGGAAAAGGAGCAAATTGCCCGGGCTTTTGGGTTGGGGGCGGGAGGGAAGGAAATGCAGCAGACCCACGGCAAAGACGATTTCTGCTTTTGTTGGGAGGGGGGGGGCGGCCTTTTTCTTTTTTTGTAGGGTGGGGGGGCCGAAGGCGGGGGGGGGGGGGGGGGGGGAAACAGACAGCCAAGCAAAAAGCCCCCCCCCCTCCCCTTTCCCCCACATTTCTCCGATTTCGTGACCGCCCCCCCCCCCTTTTCCCGCTTATCTTTCCCCCAAATTTGCGACCCCCCCTCCCGTCCTTTGCTCCCGTTCCCTCTGCCAAGGTTTGCGAGATAATGTGCTTTTTTTCCCCCTCCCGTCTTTCTTCTAATGCCCCCTCCCTCCTTTCCCCCCCCCCTCCCTATTTCTTTCCCCCTTCAAAAGAAGAGTTCAGTCTTTTTTTTACCGGCAAGCAAAAGAAAAGAAAAAAAAGATCACTTGTCCTGCCCACGTGTTTGTGGCAGCAGACTACGCCGATGGCCAGCACCACAGCGCGCCCCGGGCTCGTGGACCACCGTAACCAGATAGAGCAACTAGCATGCCGGCTGGTAGAAGAGCTACGAAAGCTTGAAGACAGCACTCGTGAACACAAACTTTTACTCAGTGATGTACAGAGGTTCTTGCAAGGCCCTCCGCCAGCGTCGGTCGGCTCGGACGAATCCGAAGATGCCTGGGAGGACAGGTGCTGGCGAAGAAGAAAGAGGCTGTCACTTTCTGCCGACGAAAAGAGCCCTCCGTTTGTGCCGGTAAGCCCGCCGAGAACCGTAGCCCCCGCGCCTCCTCCTCCTCCTCCTCCCCCCGCCACAGCAGCGCCCACTGGACGGTGGCGCAGGCCCCGGCGGTCTAACAGGCGGTCCTCGGACCGCCGGGGCGGGCGCCGCCACAGCCCGGCCGGCCGGCAGGGCAGTTCTCGCCGCGTGGCTCGTTACCCCAGACCTTTCTGCGATTACGACAGGCCGCGCCCGGACTGGCACGCTCTGTCTGCCCCGTCTAATCAGCCGTACTAGTGGCTCCGCTTTTATGTTGTGGCCTTTTTTTGTTTTTAAAAGAAAATGTCTGTCACTCCGCCAAACTTTTGTTGCTAACGGTCTCCCGTTGGTTGCACTAACGAAGAAGCAAGTCTGTCCAGCGCCTCCCGCATCTCCTCTGCCATCCCGTCGCGCTGAATCTCGCACAGTGCCAGCCTGGCTTTGAACATCAACGCCCGTGCGTTTGCCTTGGTTACGCTAGGCTCCTGCAAGCAGCTAGCGAGGCTCAGCAGCCGATGACAAAGGGTGATTAGGCCCCGTAAGGAGTCGAGGCCCTGCCGGATCTGCGCTGACTTGCGGATAACACTGGCCTGTCCTTCTGGTGTGGCCAAACTTTCTGTAATAGCCAAGCAAAGCTTGCTGAGTTCATCTGTCATGCTCGGGCTCTCGACCACGGGCGCTCCTTGCGCACCGTTGGAGACCTCCGGGGCGTTCGCCTGAAAGGATGGTTGCTGCTCGGGCGGGGGGGGGCTCTGATGGCGCCTCTTTTTGCGGCGGCCCGTCTCTTTGAGTCTGGAATCGTGGTCGGCCTCCGACATCAGCGGGGGTGTCCTGAGCAAAAGACAAATGAAACAGAAGGAACACGAAAAAGAAAACGGCCGGACAAGACAGACACGCGGCAATTCTCTCTTGCATTTTTTCTTTTTCCTTTCCCGCACAACAGCGCTTTCTTTTTTTTCTTCTTGTGCTGCGCGCCTCAAAATCTCAGCCCGTGAAATTTATTTCCGCCGGTCTCGCTGCCTCCCTTCCCGTCTTTTTGTGCTAGTTCGGCTGCTGCCCCCAAGGGGGGGGGGGAGTCTTTTTTTTTTGTTTTAGTTTTGGCTGGGGGATGGCGCTCGAGGGGGGGGGGGGGGGGAAGAAGGGAAGGTATTGGTTTTTAAAGAGAGAGAGAGAGAGACGAGGGAGAGAGGGAGGGCGGTTTGGAAATGTAAAATCTGTCCCCCCGGCAAGCCTCTTCCCGCCTTTTCCCTGTCCGCCGTTCACCTTTTCCCCGCCTTTTCCCTGCCCCCACTCCCCAGCCACCCAAAAAGGCCGGATGGAGACCGTGTGTGCGTGGCACTGGAACCCGTCTCCGCAGCCAGGCAACCAGGCATTCGTCACACACCTCCGGGCGGCACTGGAGCGCAACGACTGGGCCGCGACGTCCCGCTGCAGCACAACGACGACCCTGCGCGCAATGCGGACTCGTGCCGCACGCAGCTGGGCGTCGTCTCATCACTAAACACCGCGTTGGACGGAGTGCTCAGTGAGTTACTCTCGACCCCGCGCCAGGCCGTGCTGGCGGTGGGGCCCGAGAGCGCCTTGGTCGCGGAGGACCTCGTGCGCGCCACGCCGCCCGTGCTGCTCATCACGCTGGAAAAACAACCCCGCGCCTCTGGTCCAGTTTTGAGCAGTGCCACCACCTACACCACTGCGCGGACGCCCGAGCGATTCTGGCGCAGCGCCGGCTGGCCTGCAACCTGGCGTGGGTCGATGCGTGCGGCCCCTCTGGGCGGGGGCCCGCGTTGGCGCGCGGCGTCCGCACCGCCCTGGGCTTGCTGCAGAACAGCCAGGCGGTCCTGGTCTGCCGGTTCACTGGCGTTTGCGCGCTAGAGACACAGCTGCTGCTGGCAGCGGCGGCCCTGTGCTTCGCCGAATGGGTAGTGGTCAAGCCGCTAGTGCGCCATAACAGTGACGGGGCCTACCTGGTGGCGCGAGGGTTGCGCCGCGCGGCCGTGCCACTGACGTTAGGGGCGCTGGATCGCTACCTTCAGTCGCCGAGCGCCACGTTGCTGCTGGACGCCCTCCCGCTCACCGCCGTGTGGCTCTCAGGGAAGACCTCGCCACCTACGTCTCTGCCATAACTGACAAGCACCCGCACAGTGGCCCTGCCGGTTGCTAACGTGGCACTGGAGCGCTACCAGCGCCCGCCGGCCGACCCGCTCGAACAACTGACTTCACAGGCGCTGGCCGACCCGGGCTTCTGGTGCAGGCTCACTGTCGTTGGCTGGCAGGCGCTGTGCGGGCAAACTGGGGGTGCGCCGCGCAACCTCGGCGTGTGCAGGTGGCTCAGCGACTACCTGTCGTCGATTACAGTTGGCCGGACCGGTGTCGTGACCTTGGCTGCCCGGGGCGTCTGGCCGCGCCGGTTTGGTCTGGGCCCGGGTGACGGGTCGTACTGGCTGCCGGCCGACAAGTTGCGGTCAAATGTATGGCCCGCCGCGGTTGACCCCGATCTCGACAACAAGGGCCCGTGGCTCAGGCGGTTGCTGGCCGAACTGCCCGCCCGCGAAGGCTGCTAGAGGCGTTGTGCCACGGTTCCCAGCCGCTGCGGGACCTGCTGCTTGCCCGCCGGCGCCATGCTCGTAGTGTGGCGTGCGGGTGACAGCCTCTGGGTGCTCGACGTGCTGCATTGGCCACTGGCGCCGGCCCGGCTGCAGCAGTCCCGCACGCCCGGCGCCTAGAGTTCATGGCCGAGGTTCTGCCGGTCCTGGCGCAGCCGGGCGCGCTGCAAGTGGCCACCGGTGACGGACCGTTCACGCTCTGTCTGCCCCTGCGCGCCGGCGCGTCGTCACGGCACAAGAGTGGT
>WBZZ01006273.1:0-22500 GCA_019918135.1 Paulinella micropora
GAGAAAGAGAAGCCACGCTCGCACCGCCAGCACCGCCCGCCCCGCCCTAATTTCCATCTAAACACAGGGCCCCCCGTATATATAGACACGGAGGCACACGGCGACCACGGCGGGGGCAGACAATTGAGATAATTATTTAATTTCCAAAAAAATTTGTCAACTAATATATAAGATGGAGACACACACTTACAACGGTAAGACGTATAGGTTGGACAAATTTAGGGAACAAAAAATTAGTTATGAAATTAAAAGGGTCAAGGGTCAAGATGTGCTGTATATAATACCGAAGACGAGAAAGTATAAGGTGGATACAACAACGGCCCAAAATTACTTGAACCAAGTAAGAGGTGCTGTTTATTTGAGGAACAGAAACAAGGTATTCCTGTGGCACCACCCTTACCTCCTCAGTTTGAAGCGAAAGTGAGAGAAAGAAAAGAAAAGGTAAAAGATTTGATGCGTTATGCTAACTATGAAATCAAACACGTTGACAGAAAGAAGCACACGCTAGGCATTAATGAAAGCCTGTATTGGGTTAGGATTAGAGGCAACTTTACTTCATTCAGTATGGAAGATGTAGTAAAGTTTATTGAGATAATTCTGAACGACCTTATTAAAAGACAGAGACAAGGTAATATGGTAAGTCTAAGTATCAAGTTTGTAGATTACTACGGGGCTGTATCTACGGGTTTGAAAAAACTTAACGAGATTTCTGTCAGCGATGTTTTAGAAAGACTGTCTGCATTATTTCAAAGCAACGAAAGCCTTTATACAGACGAAAAGGGAACCAATATGGATAAGTTTAGGTTCGTTTTGAAATCTGTTGAAATGCCGACGGGCGGAACGAGGCTTCAAATAATTAATAAGCTGGATGTATATAAAAAGAGAGGAGTAATTCAAATTAATAATACAGACAACATATGCATAGCCAGAGCAATTGTTGTAGTAAAAACAAAAAAAGAAAAACACGAAAAATATCCGCAGGTTATGAAAGGCAGAAAGATACAGGAGGAGATGGCTTTGAAACTACACGAAGAAGCGAAAGTCATTCAGGATGTGTGCGGTATTCCTGAAATTAAAACCTTTGCTAACCACATTAAATACAATCTGGTTATTGTTGAATTCCCTGACAACATTGTTTATAAGACGGACCTGCTTAATGAAAAGGGCGAGCGACTTACGAACCTTTACATATTTAAGACTGAGAACCACTGCGATGCGATAACTAATATGAAGTCTTTGCTAGGCAAAAAGAACTTCTGTGAGTTATGTCTAAGGGGATACAAAGAAAGGCATGCCTGCGAATCCACTTGTAATATCTGCGAAACCAAAGGTTGTAAAGGTATTAACGATAAAAGCAATTGGACTGATTGCTATTCGTGTAATAGAAAGTTTCCGAAAACTGTATGTTTCAATAACCACAAGAAGACGAACTGCGCTATCAAAGCAAAATGTCTTTCGTGCGGACTTAATTACAGGAGAAAGGACGAACACAAGTGCGGTTATGCGAAATGCCGTAATTGTAAGGAACTGAAACCACTTGAACACCAATGTGAAATCGTGAAGAAAGGCATATTACCTTTTTCAGAGAAATACATATTCTTTGACTTTGAAGCGACACAGGACACAGGCGAGCACATTGTTAATCATTCGGAAAGTCAGTATTATGATGCGAAGGAACCACCCGTCATTCATAAGAACATTGATGATTTCTGTAAGTGTGCTTTTGAATCTAAGCACAACGGCTTTACATTCATTGCCCATAACAGTCGCGGTTATGATTGTTAGTTTATTCTTAAGTGGTTGGTGGATAACGGGCAGGCTCCATTCGTCATATATCAGGGCGGTAAGATAATGATGATGACTTTAAAGAAATACCGCTTCATTGATAGTTTGAGTTTCTTGACTATGCCTCTGTCTGACTTTCCTAAGACATTTGGATTGAAAGAACTTAAAAAGGGTTTCTTCCCTCACTATTTCAATACGGACAAGAATAAAAATTATGTTGGTGTTATGCCTCATAAGAAGCACTACGGATACGACACGATGAAAGATAAGAAAAGAGCTGAATTCTTAGAATGGTATGAAAGCCAAAAAAATAGCACATTTGACATGCGGATGGAAATTGCGGAATACTGTCATAGCGATGTTGATATATTGAGAAGGGGTTGTATGGATTTTAGAAAGCAGTTTCTAGAATTCGGTATTGACCCTTTTCAATATACACCTATTGCGAGTTGTGTTATGGCTTTGTATCTGGCTAAGTTATGCCAGAGAATTCAATTGCTGTGTTGAAGGCGGAGAAGCAAAACAGAATTACCTCTCGGGCTTGTGTTGAATGGATAGCTTACAGAAGTAGGTTAGACCAAACGGACATCAAACACGCTTTCAATGGTGGTGAAAAGATGTTTCGAATTGGCAGTTCAACTATTTACGTAGATGGCTGGGATGAAAAGACGAAAACCGCTTACGAATTTCACGGATGTCTCTGGCACGGATGTCCAAAGTGCTTCAATTGTAATACCATTAACACCAAGAAGAACAAGACGATGGGCGAACTATACAAGGCAACAATGAGACGAGAAAAAGAACTAAGCAAACAAGTCAGCAAACTAGTATCTATCTGGGAATGTGAATGGAGATTAATGAAAACGAGTGAAAGCCTAGCGGAAGATACTAATGAACGAATTACTGAACAAGAAGGACTTAACCCGCGAGAAGCAATGTTTGGTGGTAGAACGGATGCTCTAACATTGTATTGGAAATCACGACACGACAACGAATACGCGAAATACATTGACTTATGCTCTCTGTATCCGACCGTTATGTTTTACGACCTTTGACCTAGCGGACACCATACTATCATTAGACCCTGTAACGACGACGATAGAAAAGATATGAAAACAAAATTATAAACAGAGAATATTTCGGAGTGTCTAAGGTTAAGATGCTACCGCCTAGAAAATTACTTCATCCCGTTTTACCTAAGGCAGATAGAGGAAAACTAATGTATTACTTATGCGACAAGTGCGGAATGACCGAACAAAAGGATGAATGTAAGCACACCGATAACGAGCGAGCAATAACTGGCACTTGGGCAACACCCAAAATCTACAAGGCCTTAGACAAAGGCTACAAGCTAATTAAGGTATATGAGGTATGGCACTGGAAGGAGCAGAGCAGTAGCCTGTTCAAAGATTACATAAAAACTTTCTTAAAGGTTAAACAAGAGTCAAGCGGATATCCTGATGGTTGTATTACACAGGAACAAAAAAGAAACTACATGGACAGTATGGAAGCCAGGATGGGTATTAAGATGGACGAAAACAAAATAGAAGAAAATCCAGGACGGCGAGCGGTTGCTAAGTTGTGCTTAAACTCGTTGTGGGGCAAGTTTGGTGAAAAGCAAAACAAGACTCAAAACAAAATGATAAAAGACAAAGATACCTTATACAAGTTAATGAGCGACAAGTCAGTCGATAACATAAACATAAACAATATTAACCACAAAATAATAGAAGCGAGTTATGACCTTAAACAAGATGCGGTAAGCGACCCCGTGAAAACAAATATTGTAGTTGCTTTATTTACGACTTGCCACGCGAGGATTAGACTATATGAGATGATGGACAAACTAGCAACCGAATTCTATACCACGATACCGGCAGTGTCATATACACAACAGACTTAACGAAAGGCGAAACAGATGTGAAAACGGGTAAGTTGTTAGGCGAATGGACGGACGAACTACACGGAGCAAAGATTATGACCTTTATCGGAGGCGGACCAAAGTGTTATGGATATGTCTTAGATAACGGCAAAGCAAGTATGAAAGTAAAAGGCTTTAGTATGAATTATGAAAACAATAAAGCAAGTATGAAAGTAAAAGGCTTTAGTATGAATTATGAAAACAATAAATCATTAAATTTACCAAATATGTTAAGTGTAATCAGTTGCGGACTTGGTATTAGAAACAGCGACCTTATTGAGAACGGCAAGAATGAATTGTCAGAGTTGCTTAAGACTCAGGAAGAAAAATTGATTGCTAAACGAATTGAAAAATCTGGTAAAGTTGTTATTGTAGAAAACAGCAAGATAACAAGAGATAAACAACAGAAAAAAATAACGAGTGAATACTTAGAAAAAATATTCAGCTTTACTTACACTAAAAAAAATATTGTAGGTATTGTAGATAATGCGATTGAAACAAGACCGTTTGGATATTGAATGTAGTGACAATAAAAACTTTATAGATATTTTTTTTTGCCCCTACCCTTGAAGCTCCTGATTGTATGTATTCCTTTCTTTGGTTTGACTAACTTAGTATTTACAGCCGTAGCACCTAACAATGAAACGGGGTCAAATGCTGTTCGGTAGTTTGTCGTTAGCTTCGCAGTCTTTGCCCTTTTACCTTTTGGATTTACTCTTGTAGCTACTCGGTCAATCACTCCTTCAATTAGGTCTCTTGTGCTACTGCCTTTGTTGTATGTGGTAGCCTTTACGCCAGTCTGCTTACTTAAATCTTTCGCTATCGTTCCTCCAAGGCTATGACCCGTCAGCTCTACATTATCCTTACCATATTTTTATCACTTCGTCAACCAGCTTTTGTTCTTCTTTATATTTCGGAGTTCTTTTCAATACTCCCTTTACTAATGCGACATCTGTGAGTAAGTCTCGCTTATCTACCGAGCCTCTAAATGCTACAATAGCTTTGCCATCTTTTTCATACTCCGTTGATTTTTCTTTGCTGGCTACTGGCTTCCATCCGGCAGCACCCTTTCTCTCTGACGAAGACAAATAGACATCCTCTGATAACTCCGCACTGCCTCCCTTTTGTTTCCTATACGCCTTACCAGCCTTTTTCAATGCCTCCTTGTAGCTTATGTTATGCTTAGCGGAGTAAGCCTTAACAAACTTAATCCACTCGGACATTGCAAAGCTACGTTTGCAAAACGTATCCTATATTAATTATTTAATTTTTTTATTTTTTATACTGCCAACTATATACCCTACGGGCATAGACCGTATACACCCTACTATGACCACCCTTACGAGACTGTGCGAGAAGTTCCAAAAACTTTCCATTGAAGATGAAAAAAAAATCCTTTTCGTTGCAAGATGTTCAAAAGGTAATCCACGACGAAATAAAAGCGATTGAAGAAAAGAGAAACGCTCAACCAAAAGACACATTTCATTTTGATAAATATAAGGCAAAAAATAGAAGACATCGCCAAGATTGATAAGCCATATATTGAATGGTTAGTCCGTCAGCCGTGGTGTAGTAATAAGGATGAATTGAAAAAGTATTTGTAGGAACTTATTTATTTTTTTTGTTTTGGTTGCAAAGCTACGTTTGCAAAAACGTATGAAGCTTTTTCAAAAGGTTCAATGGTCCTCAATAAAATTAACTATCGCCCTAATCGCCGTTCCAGTGCTGTTCGCAGTAGCCTTTTGAGTAATTGATATACTATCCCCAGGAGTTAGAAAAATATCAAAGTCTCGTAAATTTAAAATGGTGCTACTCCCAGCACTTAAATAAACTTTCATTAATAAAGTTCCAGCAACACTTATCGCGGTGGCGCTTACATCATAATCAACTATAGATGTTTTCGCATCAACATCAACAAAATTTTAATTTATATTCAATGTAGGATTTAACATTACACTAAGAATGTTATTTTTGCTATCCTCATTTACTAAACTCAATAAAGTCGGATAAACATTTGAATTATTAGTTTTAACACCATTAAATAAAGCTTTATTTCTAATAGTTAAAATTGGAGATTCCGTTTGAGAGCCGTTTTCGCTACCTTCAATACTATTTTTTATGCTTGTATTTATAGTATTTGTTCCCTCAACAAACATACCGACGGACGCAACTTTCAATTTACAATCAACAATACCGCCCACTAAATTTGAAATAGAAACGATAAAAGGTAGAACAGAGTTTGATAAAGACGGCTCTGTATTACTGCCCGCATATTTAATAGTATGAACCAAAGTAAATTCACTAGTATTTTTATTTTCCATAAAGAACGAAATATTTCCATATCCCAAATATTGATATCTGATTTCGCATACATTTCCTTTGGACCAATCTACGGCAGGCATAATCTTACTCCCATCGCACGGGTCATCCCAGGTTGCTTGGGTATAAAAGGTTTCTACACCATTATTTAAATGACGAATTCTCATACCATTAGCGCTGGAATGGCCGAAATATAGATCGTCTGTTTGTCCGTCGCCTATACCGATATATCCAGAAAATACAGAATTCACCCCTATTTCCCATAACATAGTAAATCTTATACAGACACCCATACCTGCCCTATATTTCAATCTTTTTCTGCTGATAATTTGAGCATCGGAAAGAGCGGTAGTTCCTGTTGCTAAGACCGCTTTGGCATTGTTATGTGAAACAGTTCTAGTTTTATTTTCTACCTTATTCCATACCCGTGTATTTATCGTATATGGAAAAGTTTCCTGAATAATGGGAGTTAATTGACCGACAAGGGTTTCACCAAATGCTATCTTACTATCTCCAACTTTTAATCCTCCGTTAGAACCACATTTCAAATTAACAAAATTCCCTCCATCATCTTGAACAACCAAATTTCGCTGGTGAGACATTCCTATATTCTACAAAAAAATAAATAATCTATCAAAAATTAATTACCTCACTGGCGGGGTTAAGACATCAAAATTTCAACTCCCTTCACAAGCACACTTCGTTGAAGAATGGCGAATGTGTAGTGATTGAGATTGTTTACAGCAGTGGTTGAAACGAATTCATATCGTCGCTCAGTATCAAGACTCAAGCCGCTTACCTCATAGCCGTCGGTATCCTTATCACACAGCGGGCGGTTGTTATCCCAAGTATCCACATGGAACCAGTTGTAATGATACACATTAGAATTCAAAATGGCACTACCCTTCAACTTATCTTTGAGAAGCATATAGTCTTCATTATTTGAGGTGTTAATATCAAATTGTTGAATACGACTTCCGTCAAGGGGTGTGTAATATGTCTGAATTTTAGACCCCTGAGCCTTTACGACTGGGGGCCCTGCCGCATAACCCGATGGCATATTGCTATTATCAAAGGAAGTATTAGCACTCTCAGTGTTGTGAAAGGCGGCTGTATAGATACGGCGAATTCTCTCACCCTGTGAGCGGTTCATTTTTACGACATAGTTCTGTTGAGATGACTGGAGGTTCTGCTTCCAAGCAATGGGATATTCAATCTTAAAAGGAAAGCCTTCACCAGCAATCTTTTGTTGAACCCCCACAATAACATTAGGGTCAGTCTCCACAGCAAGAAACAGATTTAAGTTAGAAACAGTAGCACCAACAGCAGTAGCCGCCGCACCAGTGGAAATAGAACTCGCATCAGTTCCATAGAATGAAGTGCGGGCAGTGCTCTCCCATACAATTCGTAGGTTCAGAATTTCATTAAATCCGATAGTTTTATCCAGTTCAAAAATTGTTCCAAAAAGCATTCCCAAAGGAAACTTAACACTGATAGCAGGAGTATCCTTGTTATCAGTCCCGCCTTCAAAATACTTAGCCTCCTCAAAAGGAACATCAACAAGGCTATAAGCCAGCAGTGCTATCAGCGAGAGCGGTATCATCATGACGACGAACAGAGACGAGTGGCACTTTGTAATATCCTTGAACCGCAGCGACTACTCCAGCTGTATTGGCCGCAGCAGTAATTGCCGCTCTTTCCGCTACGGTTCCAATCTCTCAACTCTACCAGCATTAAACTTTTGAAGCATAGCACCAGAATTACCTGCCTTCTTGTCATCATCATAAGCACCGTGGTTTTCAAGTGCCATAAATTTTTCATACTTAATTTCAGGTTTCCATATAACCTTTGTGTAATTACCCACGTGTTGAAGATTACACAAATACTGCCCGCTTCGGCTTCGCAGTTCAATAGTTTTAATCATACTTAGACAATCCGTATAGATACGATTGTAGCGACCAGCACCACCTGCAGCAGACGGAGTGTAAGTAAATCGCAACACTGACCTCGCAAGGTTCAAAGGGCGGGTAGGAATTTCAAAGGTGCTTTCCATACCACCAGCAGTAGTAAGGGTAATATTTGCCGACCCTTCACGGCTAGTAAGCTTATTCAATTCATACTTACCCGTGAGCAGTTCCTTAGTCTGATGGACTAGTTCTCCTCTGTATTGGACTGGCATTTTTTCTGTTTTCAGTTTTGACCCGAAGTTTTTGGTGAAGCTTTTTTAAAAGGTTCTATATCTTATAGATAAAAAAAAATTAATTATAAAATTAACGAGATTTCAACAAATTAAAAAATGAATTAAATAAATCAAAATAATTCCTCTCGCGATAAATCAACAATGTCATTACAATGCCGAGCCCGTTGAGGTTAATGGGTTGGTCGTTTTCGTCGGTTAAGTAAAACCTAAATACATTGTTTGAATTGGCGGACAGTCTTTTGCCATACTCCGACCCGCTTCCATCATATATGACAGAGCCGAACGGGATTTCATTCGCTGTGTATATTTCCTGTAATACGTGATTATCACCTTCGCCGACTAAGTCTGATTGTAGATACAATGTTTTTTCGCCTGTCAATATTATGACATTTGACGACCTCAGTGTATTATTAGCGAAGAAATAAGTAGAGGACCGCTCAAACCCCATAATTTCGTGGATGCGAGTTTCGTCATCAAATACAAACCGCGGTTGGATGTTAATGGGATTGTTCGCTACGGTAAACAATAGCTTGCCGTCTTCTGGGTCGGTGTTTGTGTTGTTGCTTGTTATTGTGTATGTGTAATGGTTGGGGCTATCTGCGGTTAGCACTTCGGCCAGCTTATTTTTTAAGTTGTTCATTGTGTAGTTGCCTTCGGGTATCGTAATGAGTGCCTCGTTGCCGTTTTCACTCAGAGTAAAAGTATTGTAAGGACTTGCCACAGAGTAATACGATTTCGGCACATATATATGAAGAATTTTACAATGTGTTGGATTGTCCAATCCTCTTAAATCCAAAGAGTGTGTAAAGTTGCTGTCTGTGCCGTTTATCCTATTTTTGCTATTTATATAATAGATGCCACTACTTCGCCCTCCCTTATACTCCATGAAAGTGCTTTGTTACAAAAACCACTTTCGAACTCAAAAATACTATACTGACAGTATATATGAAAAAATGTATTTTTTTGTTTTAATTGCTTCATATGAATGTATCAAAACCATACCCGTTCTGTGCTTTCAACTTCTCCGCTTCTTTTTCTTTCAAATCAGTCCATCCGCTGGCGAATTTAAATCGGGTTCCTTTTGCCCGCTCTAAAAGAAACCGCATACTATGCCACCCGCAAGTATCACTTGTATCAATCTGTTGATTAACTTGATTAACCTTCATTAATATATAACTATCAGGTCTGCTTTTATCTAACAGCTGTTTCATTTGATGCTGGAAAAGTTCAGTCGGCTCATATTCGGCTAGCGGGTCATAAACTTCAACGCTCCTATCGCCATTCAAACTGACCCAAACAGCCATCCAATGCTGACCTGGTTGCGAACTTTTTGGGTATTCATAATAAAACCATACTTTTTTCTTTTTTCTGGTTTTAACTTGTTGATTTGGTCGCTGGCTATCGTGCCGAGAAACCAATCGTGCTTTTTCATAATATTATCTATTTCATCAGTCCTTAATCCTTTGCCAATTCCAGACTGAGCATCCGATTCTGGTTCTGTCTCTGCTTCAGTCATATTTGCTTGCTGTGAATCCTCAGGCTCTTGTACAGCTGGTTCTTCTGCTGTATTTCCTTCTACTACTTTTCCTTCTACTCCTTTTTCTTCTGCTACTTTTTCTTCTACTTTGTTTTCTATGTCTTGTTCTTCTTTTCTTTTTTGAACGGCACCTTCCACCCATAAATCAAACGACGACCAAGCCTGGTGGGGCGACATCATTCCCTCGTTTATAATAGGACTTGTGTATAGCCATTTTTTCAACATTCCTGAATAATTTATTCTTCCTCCTTTTGCTGGTTTAATATCGGGAATATCGTGTCCAATATATCGTAGTTTTTTAACAACAATGTCATTACCAGGTATTCCTAATCTATGCCGTTTCTGTTTTATAGACTCTGCGAACATATTATCAATTAATTTTTCCTTTTTAGCTTATGTTTCTCCTCTTCTTCCGCATCCTTTACAACAACTCCTCTCCGTCTTCTTGGTGGTCGTCCTGGTGGAGGTGGTGGTGGTCGTATCATAGGCGGGGCGATTGGTGCCATTAATAAACCCTGTCTATGTCGTCGTTCAGCATTTAGTTCCTGGATAAGTCGTTGTTCCTTTTTCATTTCCCTATCCTTTTCTTCCAGCCTTTCCTTCGCCTCCGCCAGTTCTCTTTTATGTTCTCTGTCCAACACATCTTTTCTTTCCTTCGCATCGGCTAGGTCTTTTCTTTCCTGCCTTTTCTTCTCCCCTTCTGCTTCTTCTCGTGCTGACTTTTCCTTTTTATCAATAGCCTCAATACCCTCATACTTTTCTTGTTTAAGTTTGTCTAAGTGGTCTTGAATTGCGGTTCTCGTGTTCTGTTCAATCTCTGACAAGCTTTGAACTTTTTTCTTGTCTTCCCGCTTTGTCTTCGCCCTCTTTGCTTTTGCTTTATTCAAATATTTCATAAACAGCTTAACAATTTGAAGTGTTGATAAGTCATTTGTTTTCTTTCCAAAGTTTAGATATGCTCGTTTGCCTTTTACTTTGATATATGGCCGACCATCTTTCGTTCTGTATATCCTCGGCGGTCGTTGTTTAGGTTTTTTTCGTCGCGGAGACTTCGCCTCCGCACCTCCATTTTTTAATTTATTCATAATTATACTAAGGTAAAAAAATAAAACTGTTTTCAATATTATTTGATTCACCGCTGGGGTTGTAGGGGCTTGTCCCTACTAAAATTTAAGTGCCCCACGACCTCGTTGCCGTATCCCATATCGCTAGCAACCTTTTGAACTTTGTCAGCATAAGGAACACCAACCCTATCCAAAGCACCAGCTAAGCGAGAGATTGTTTTGTCTTTTTTCAAATAGTTATTAATATTCCTAAATGTATTGCCAACTTTTTCCCAGTTTATTTTACCTCCCTTTTGACCACAACCCTTTTGTTTCTTGCGACCAGTTTTCTTTTTTCCGCCCGCCATTGTGTTTGAGTTTCTTGTTATTTTTCCGACTGTTGGAATGACTTCAACCCTTGTTGTTTTCACGACCATTATAATATATGAAAAAAAAATCATTAATAATAAATTATAAAAATCGTTTGTTGAAATTTTGCCTCAGTTCGTCCGATACAGAATCAACATACAAAAAGTTAAACCTCTCTTTCGTCGCCTCGTCATATTTTTCAATGAAGTATTCAAGGTCGTAGCCGAGGTCCAGATGCTATACACGAGTTCTATTTTATCCTGAGACTGACCAGGAAAAATAAGAAGGTAGTCTAGCTGTTTGATAGCCTCGGGCTTCAAATCGTTAAGATACTGAGAGCTCATAATCACCTTCGACTTATAGTGTCTATTTTTTTTCAACAGGTCGCTCACGGACTTATCCCTTAAACATGAGCCGAGGTCATCTAAGACGAACACGACTTCTGGTGTAATATATTTGCTCGGTCTCTCCACTTTTTCGCCTCCATCCTGCTTCTTATTCTCTTCTTTTCCAAAATAAAGAAACTTCGGCTTCGGTTCTTCTTTCTCGTCCAGCACAATCTCGCCTTCTTCTTGCTCCTCGTCTGGCTTGTTGAGCTTGTCTAACTCATAGTCTATGACACTGTATCCATCCGTTTTCAAATATGTGTATATAGCCATCGGGTTTCCCTTCTTCTTGAAGTGCTTAACCATTTCTTTGTATATGTGGTCCTTGTGTATCGTGCTGGCGATAATAACAATACGGGTCTTTTTGTCGGTCGTTCGTTTCAGGATTTCGAACAGTGCGGTCGTCTTGCCACTCTTCTTGCGAGCGAGAAGAAAAATATTGGCATACGGCTCATCAAATAACTTATATCCTTTTGCCAACTTGTCTCCATCTCCGTTTTGGTTTCTAACCAGTCTAACTCTTATATCATTAATTTTTTCCATCACTCTATATGAACATTTTTTAAAAAAGCTTCACCAAAAATCAGAAAAATGCGGTTCTTTATCAGGCTAGAAATTCTAAACAAATAACAATTCTTCCAGCTAGCTGATCGGTCTCAATATTGCCATTGTCTGTTTTAAGCACTTTAAATGTATAAACCCATCTGTCCAGCATACTACTCCCAAGTTGTAGCCGAGATTGGAAATGTTCGCAGTGTTGCTATCAGCGAATGTGCCAATAATCCCGATGCGGTCCATATAAAGGATTTTTGTTTTCGTCTCCGTCGTATTATTCATATAGTGGATAAACTTAACATTCATTCTGGTTGGGGTAAAGTTCATTTGAATTGTTTTGTCAAATGTCTTACTACCATTAACCCCGCCTGGAAAATCATTACTTAGAAAAATAATCTTTTGGTATTTGAATTCAGTCATTTGTGTTTTTTTGTTTCTATATTGTGTATAATATATTATGTTATTAATATTATTATTTGTGTGCTCTGTGTTAGGACGGACCGCCTGCGACTTTTATAGCAGAGTAAATCAAACAAAGCAAGATGCGTGTGTATGGTGTATCCAAAAAGGAATAGAATCAAAATTTAAATGCTCTTATAAACCCATGAGTGATTGGTGTGTTAGTTTTGATGAAGCTATAGTATTACCTTTAATATGTTCAAGTGATGCTTCTTGGTATAAAATACATTTGTATGAATGCTCATTTCTTTGAGCTAGAAGGTGATGGAAGGCAAATACCAATCAATAGCGTTAAAATACCTACATAAGTGTTGGCTGTCTCGCACGGTAAGTTCTTTTCAGACAACCTCACGATACAAAGGGTTATAATGGCGATAATGATACCCATTTGAAACAGATACTTAATAAGTCTGCTATCAGTCGGTCTGTTTTTTATACAACAACAATTCCAGTTGTCTTCCAATTCGTGCTCTACTTTTTTTTCTTCATTCTTCAATGAAATATCCAAAACGCGGTTCTTCAACTCTGGTGTTAGTTCGCCATCTGCCATATCAATGAGTGGAGGTGGAGGGTGTAATCTAGGGGGCATTGTAATTACGGATTTCTGCTAATTAGTTTTTAAAATCGGCTATATCATTAGTTAGATTATTATTTTGCTTTTCTAAATAAATCACCTTTTCCGCCATGTGTTGAAAAGCACTGACTAATATCGGTATAAAACTTGTTTTTGTTATGCCTTCAAGATTTCCATTTCCATCGCCACTTTCAGATACAAATTCAGGAAATATTTTTTTAACTTCATCAGCAATAAATCCGTGGTTCTTTTGTTCTTTCTTTTCGTCTGATTTCAAATAATATGAACAACAATTTATTTTCATTAGTTTCTCACAACAATCCCCGCAGTCTAATGTTTTAATATCTGATTTTAGTCTCCTGTCCGATGAGTTTGTCCATGCTCCGTTAAGCGGAACATAATTATAACTGCCAGACGGCTCACCTGAAGAGTTTGAAGTAGTCCAAGCATGTAGAATTCCTTGAGATGAGCAGACTACTCCATAATTTGAATATCCTCCTGATTTCATATATATTTGTGGGTCGTAAGTAGAACTTGGTCTTTTTCTTAATGTTAAAAATCCGCTGGATGCTGTTGTGATGCTTAAATCTCCCGTATTGCTTATGTTCATCGCCTCGCTAAATGCTATGGCTCCTCCAAGTGATACTCCTGATTTGTAGTTAAAAGCGAGTTTGTTGCTCATCTTGTATATTTGAAAGTTGGAGTTTATGTTGCTTGATTTCCAGCCACCCCCTCCCAATAACTATCAAAACTTAAAGCAATATTGTCCTGACTATAATTCAATAATTGAAATATGGGATAAGCTAATGTATTAACAAATGCTTGAATGTGTGGGCCATTCGCATTTCCGTCTGTTCCATATAATTCTAAGCCACCAGTTACTCCTACTCCTTTTGTTGAGTTGCCTATGATTATCGGTTTGCCTAGTGCTGTTGCTATTTTGTCGCTCGTTGCCAATGTTGTTGTTGATATACCCGCATTTGCTGTTATCACCCCACTCGCTGTAATCGCCTTCGTTATTAATAAGCCCGATGTGTCAAGTTCCAGAGCGAGAGACCAAGGAACAGCAACCCCCACACTTTTCCCGCTATCATACAAAAATCTAAGTTTATTATTCCATTTACTAATCAGAAAATTAGAACTCGCATAACTCGATTTCCATCCGCCAGCATCTAAATACGCATCAAAGGTCATATTTATGTTATTATGACTTAAATTAGTTAGTTGAAAAGTAGGATAAATATCTTCCGTTGTAATAGCCTGCAAATGTGCTCCAGTTGTATTGTTATCAAAAGTCCCATAAAATTCTAAGCCTCCTGTTGTTCCTATTCCTTTCGTTGTATTGCCTATGATTATTGGCATACCTGATGCTGTTGTTATTTTGTCGCTCGTTGTTAATGTTGTTGTAGTCATACCAGCAGTTGCCGTTAATGTAGTTCCCGTTATTGTTCCAGCACTTGTTATGTTGTTTGAGTTCATATCCAAAGCACCATAAAATCGCATACCGCCAGCATTGTTAAAACGGACAATGTCAGACGAAGCACTTTTATTATCCAAAAGTTTTGAAATATAAAGACCTGCTCCTTTTACATCAAATGCTACGTTCGTGAATACATAACCTCTTTGGTTCGCGGTTCCACTTGTAGCGGTATTTAGAGTAAATAAGAAATATTGATAATCACCTGATGTCTGTGAAAGGAATATATCTCCTCCATTTTTGTTTAATATCCTCGCCCCATTATATGTAATATTTCCACCATTAATGATAACTTGATTATTAAAATCCGCCGTTTGTGTTAGAGTTAGATATTTTATCACGGTGCTCGTCCCGTTGAATGTTTTAATTCCTGTTATTGTTTGGTCTCCTGTTAGTTTCACACAATTATCATCCAGATATTGCCTATTTACCGCTTCATTCGCATTTTGTGGTGCTCCTAGGTTAACAATCCGACTACTATTACAATCTAAGCCAGTAGCATTAAACCATGAAACAATCGTCCCGTCAATAATAAAACTTATTTTTTTCGCAGAAATTTCAACGTTGTAATATGTTGCAGTGTTCATATCCAAACTAGCAATAGACCCAATATTACTGGTAGAATTGAAAACGATGAATGTGCCCTTTGTTGTTGAATTGATTGAATTTCCAGTAATTTCAACACCACTGCTATATGTCTTAATTCCTGCTATGGTTTGGTTTCCTGAGGTTTTAACTGCCGAACCATCAAGAACAGAAACATCCACACCATCAACCAGATTTACATTTGTTATGCTTTGGTTTCCCATATTTAGTCCTCCCGTCATACTAGCAGTGCCGTCTAATCTAAGAAATGGTGATGCCACATTTCTCCATTGTCCAGTGCTATAAATGAGTAGTTGATTATCTGATGCTGTTGTTATAATCACATCGCTATGTGTATCAATACTTCCACTCGCCGACACTTTCGCCGTGTTCGTATCGTGCTCTGATAGCCAAGTTGTGATAGACCTGCCATTTAGTTGATTTACATTTGTTATGCTTTGGCTTTCAATATCAATCCCCGCACTCGCATTTATTATACTGCTAAATGTTTTAATTCCTCCTATGGTTTGGTCTCCTGTTAGTTTGACCACCGAACCATCAACTGCGAGATTAGCGAGATTAATTCCATTATATTAGAAGCCCCTGAAATAGCAAAACCGCCCATATTTAGTCCTCCTGTCATACTGGCTGTGCCGTCTAATCTAAGAAAGGGTGGTGTGGTGTTTCTCCATTGCCCCGTGCTATACATAAGCAGTTGGTTATCTGCTGGGAAGCCTGATATTGTCACATTGCTGTGGCTATCTATATTTCCAGCTGCTGACACTTTATCATTATTATCTTGATGCTCAAATATCCATTCATCAACATCTTTGGTATTTAGTAAATTAACTCCTGTTATGTTCTTCCTTCCCATACTAATATTGCCGAATTCATCCACATTTATCGGAAATGTTTTATTTACCCAGTTTATAGAATTATATGTTAGATAACTATTCATCGCCACTGGTGCTGTAATGACTACATCAGAGAGTGTGTCAATTGACCCTAAATATGTATTCCTCCATTTGCCGTCTACACCGTTGTATGTTAAGTATTGACCGACCACTGGTGCGGATATGTTGTGTCTATCAGATTATAAAGGCTGGTTTGGTGCGGATTACTTGTATTCGAGCGGTGTTGAGTTGAGGCTTTAACCTCGTCGTTGTCCCTAACTCGTTGCTCTGTGTAGTATAAATTTTTTACTTCTTTAATGTCCGCTGTGCTTTTGGTAGCCAGTCGTGTATCAAATCAGCCGTCAGTAAAGATTTACAGGGTCAGCATCTTCTGGCACTCTGTCTGTATTTAAGCCGATAATATTAGTATTTGTTAAGTCTAAATTTTTTATATCTAGACTATCAACAGCCAACTCATTAAGGCCTAAGAGCGACTTGAAACTCATATTATATTTGTTAAGAAATTGTTTATTAATAAAAACTAAATAATATTTTTTGTATGATAATATAAACAAATAGAAAATGCCGAGAGGTAATAGAGAGGTCGCGATGAAAAATCTTGAAAAGGGTTGGGAGGCGAAGAAGAAACAGGCTAAGCAGAGAAAGATTGAAAGGGCTAAGGAATTACTCGCTGAGGAAGAGGCGAAGAATGTGAAAGAAATGACCAGTGACGAAAAGATGGACCACATTACTAAGAAGCAGTTGGCTAAGGATATGATTGATGGTAGAGATGGCGAACCGATTAAGGAAAGCAGCGAAAGCGATGAAGATGTTGAACACGACTTTGTTGATATTGTTGCCCAACGTGTTGCGGGTATGAAATTAAAGACTAAACAGAAAAAAAAGAAAGTGGTAAAAAAGAAACTGCCCGAATTAGAAGATAGCGATGATAGTGAAAGTTCTGAGGAAGAAGATGAAGAGCCCAAGCCTAAGAAAAGGAGGGAAGAAGACTGGTCGTGTTAATGTCAATGTTTATGCGGGACAACCAGAGAAGTCAAAAAAGAAAACAATGATGTTTCAAAGATATTTTTAAAGTTTTGAAACTTTTGAAAAAGTTTCACAAAACCTTTTGCTGAAAGATTTTTTAAATATTTCAATATATAACTTTATGCACGACTTATTTTTTACTCTTTTATATATTGTGATAAACTACCTTTCTATTTTAGTCGCATATAGCAATGGACCATAAGCATACGACCGCTAACTCACAACTGGAAGAAACTCCAGGCAAAAATGAAGAAGAACTTGAAAAACAGAAAATTGAAGAGGCTTCTGAAATACATCATCAATCTAAGAACCCTAAAAAATGGAATACTATACTAGCACCTGAGCCTGAACCATTAAGCCAAGTGTTTATTGACCTTATGGATATGTCTAAAATAGCTACTAAGAAGGGAAACAAAAACTACAATTTTGGTTGAGTAATGATTGATGTTTATTCTCGTCGTGGTTGGATTGAACCGATCAAAAATAAAACAACCAGTGAAGTATTAGAAGGATTAAAGAAAATGCCAAAACCCTAAAAGGATTACGTCCGACAACGGCAGTGAATATAAAGGACGAGTCGCTGAATACTTTAAAGACAACGGAATTCAACACACAACGAACGAAGTTGGCGACCACCGAACTATGGGCATAGTAGATAGATTTATTAGAACAATAAGGAACGATTTAAATTTTATGTGGGAAGTTAATGATCATTTCATTTGGGTTCCTTACATTTATGAAATTGTTGATAATTATAATAATACATACCATAATACAATAAAAGCCACACCTATGGAAATCTATGAGGGCAAAAAGAAAAACGATCAAGAAATATATAGAGCTGGTCTTATTAATAAATTTCCTAAGGGCTCAACAATAAGAAAAGAACTAGAAAGAACTGTTTTTAGTAAAGGTGATGTTCAGTTTTCAAAGAAAGTATATACAGTAAAAGGCCGGAAAGGCTTTAAGTTGATTTTAAATAAGGATGAGATTGTCAGTCCTCAACAATTATTAAAGTCCAAAATGAAAGAACAACCTGACGAAGTTAAACCTCAACTAGCTGATAAAGTCAAGGAAGTAACTAAGGAAAAAAAGACAGGTCACTTATTAAAGTCATTAGATATAAAACCGGAGAATATCCGTAGTAGTGCCCGGATTAAGAAGAAAAAAGAAATATTAGATTTGTAAGTTATTGAAATTGAAAACCAGTAAGACGATTTAATATATTTTTAACTTTTTAGAAAGCAAGAGCAAGATTATTCATTAGTTGCTTCGTCCTTCTCGCCTTCCTCGCCTTCCTCGCCTTCCTCATCCTCCTCCTCCCCCTCCTCTTCGTCATTTTACATTCGTGCTGAATATACTGTTTTGATTTTTCCGAGCTTGAGTTTTAGAGAAAGCTCAAGAATGTTCGCAAAATTTCTGAATAGTACGTGCTTATCGTTTCCGAAAACAACAACGAAAAGCCTCGGGTAGCGGGGTGCGGACTTATGACCGTATACATCAAATTTGATTCTCTTTTCGTCAGGAGTATCAAAAACGACTGCTGTTCCATTTTCTTTGTCGATTATTCCATACAGCGGGTCAAAACTCAAAATGGTGTTAGGAGTTCCTTTTTTTCTACCTCCTTTTTTTTACCCCCTTTTTTTTGCCCCTTTCTTAACACCAACAAAGTTAATACCCGCAACGCCCTTAGTAATAGCCTAAACACGCATACATCAATGTGTGAACTACAAAAAAAGAAAGAGATTACCTGAACAGGCTCTTCTTCCTTCTTCTTGGGAGGCATTCGACAACCTACACATAAACACACAGGAGGGACAACTATGTATTTATGTGTAGGGGTAGTTTAGAGTCGTGCCCAGGACTTTATACAGTCAGCTATTTTACCCCTCAACCCTATTTCTGTATTTATTATATTTATCAAGCACATCATCAAAGCTATCGCCATCACTTATCAACTTCCTAGCATATGTTTCATCTCTTTCACTCGATGGTTGCTTCCTAGCTAGCAACCAGCTATCTAACAATCTCTCCGCTTTCTTTTTTCTTTCTTCTTCTCTCTTTCTCTTTCTTTTCATTTTATCATTATTCTTCTTTCTGTTCTTCTCTTCTTCTATTGCTACTAATCTTTCATCTATCGCATCCTCTCTTTCTTCAAGTTCTTCTTTCTTTTTTGTTAACTCTTTTATTTTTTCATTTATCAATTCAATTTTGATTACTTACTGCTATTTTATGTCTATTTACTATGCTTTCTTGTTTATCCATATAATATTCTATCCAGTCATTACTGTCTCGCCTTATACTCTCATTATCGGAATTATTAGAAAAATTATCAAGGTTATCAAAATTATTAGACATATATCACTTTTATATATTTTGCAAGGGGTAAAATGGCCTTCTTTTCGCTTAGTCAAAAATCGTGTTTTCGGCAAAGGAGAAAATCTGTATGTTTATTTTACAGTTTTCGTGCAAAAAAAATATCAGTCATCAATGTTTCGGTCACGGGCTCATTTCCTTATTATTTGCCTGTTGCCTTTTTATTTTGTCGTGGACCGAAGTGGTTATTTCAAAAAATTCTGCTTTGATGACTGTTGTCTGTGAATTCTTTTTTCTTAATTCCTTATTGTTATTTTTTCTATTATTTTTCGAAACTGAAATGTATGAATGATTATCGTTGCCATTTTGTCCCGGCGGGCCGACCGCGTGTGTCTCTGTGGTGGGGTGGGGTATGTCTTGAAAAAGTGTCTTGAAGTGGCCCATTATACTACTTATACAGGAGCTTAGCTTTCAGGCAGAGACACACTGTAGGTTTAGAAATGTAAAGGAGGAGGCGATGCAAGAGTTTGCTGCCGCATTTGACAAGTTTGTAGTAAGAGATGAACCCACAGACGAAGAAGTTAGGGCAACAGTAGACAGAGTGCTATTATATATGATGCAACATAATGCAAGTGAGAAGGAAGTAACAGATATATTAGCTGTTAGCAAACACCCACACATAAAAGGCAGCATGCTTAAGAATAGGAGAAGGAAAGAGTTAGAGCCAGCAGCGCGGGAGGCATATGCATTACAGCTCAGTAGTGATAACAAGTGTGTAACAGCAGATTTAGGAAAGATTTTACAAAGTGTAGATAAGACTTACTTGCAGGATAGTGTAGACTCGAGTGAAGCTAAGCAGATAGACGAGCTAAGGATAGCTATAGCAGGCGATGGAGCTAAGGTAGGCAATTCACACAAAATAATAACGTTAGCTTTGAAGATGATGGTAGTAGACAAAGAGGGTGCTTTCCTGGGCTTACTACCGTCCCCCACCTCCCCCGCGGGACTATTCACAATCGCAAGACACGTGAAAAGTATGACGATCTAGAACAGAGACTGATACCGACTCTAAAGTCCATGGCAACCCTCAGACAAACGGGCTGGTATTGCCCATCGCAGGCAAGGACAATCAAAGTTCGTTTCCTGCAGATTAGAGACATGTCCTGGAATTTAGAAATGTCTGGTCACAAGGACGCGGGAAGTACATACTTCTGCTTGTACTGCAAGTGTACAAAGCAAGAGCGTAGCAATCTTAGGAAAAGATGGGGCATTACTAGAAATAGAAACGATGACAACATGGATGGAAGGAAGAAGGACGAGTCTCTCTTTTGGTTTGTGGACGTCTGGGACATCATTCCGGACTTACTGCACATTATGCTACGCGTGCATGGTCGTTTTTTCGGTAAGCTGCTCAAGGAAATCATGGAGGAGGAAGTGCAGGTTTTTTGGCCCTTCGGCAAGAAAGAATGTGCATTGTTGCCACGCAAAAAGGAGGACATTGTTCCCCGTCTGGAAGTTATTTTACACAATACAGGCGTGTACGGAGTAAAAATCACTGTAGTCAAGGGCAGCGATGGTGCTAACACCTACGAATTCAGTGGCCACGAAAGTGGCCAAGTGCTACGGCGTCTCTTTGGACAAGTGCTGGAGGATAAAGTTGACTTTTCGCCGCTTCTTCATTTAGGTAGGTGGGACAGAATAAAGCGGTTTTGGAACGCATGGCACTGTCAGTGGTTGATACTGAACAATCCAGACACAATTTTTTCTCCGCAGCAAGCTTCGGAATGGCAGGAGTACACCACCACGGTGTTCAGACTGCTTACAGAGACAAGTGCGCAACCAATGCACCCAAAAATGTAATCAGGTGTATGGGAAGTAAGGGGGGAAAAGGACAGCAGCACCCCGAGGCAAAGGTGCGGGATGCAAAGACTAAGCTCGCTGTGCGGGACCCATTGATCGGGGGTGGGCAGAGGGATGTTTTGTACAAAGACGTTATGCGGGTCCCTACATACCTCAACAACTTCATTACCCCTTACATCCATTTGTTATGCTGCCACGCAAACGATTTCTTAGTTCGGCATGGTTCAATTTACTGGGCTTCTTGCCAATCGTTAGAACAAAGGAATAATCATAACGGACAGAATTATTTTCGTTCTAACAGCCGGCGTAGTAAGTTTTTGATGGAAATGCTTACCAAGCAATGCGTTGCCCGCCTGCTTGTAGAACAGGGAGTAGAGGTGCGGGAGAAGAATTTTGTGTGCTCGTGGTGCGGGCAGGCTTTTATTCAAGAAGGCCGCATGCTGAGTCACATGCGAAAAACTTGCACCAACGACCGCCGGGAGCCAGGCGAGACGTGGGACTGACTTTGTAGTGCAGCGCCCGGAAACAATCGTAGAGCAGTTAAATCATGAAATTCATGTGCTCTCCTTCTGAATTACATTATGCATTAATATTTGCTATTAATATCGTCCGGCCGTGCAGTATTAGTTATTAATATTATACTATGATTTTTTTTTATTAATATTAATACTATTTTTTTTTCTTGATATATTTTTTTTCATTAATACATTAATATTTGCTATTAATATCGTCCGGCCGTGCAGTATTAGTTATTAATATTAATACTATGATTTTTTTTATTAATATTAATAGTATTTTTGTTTCTTACTATTCCTAGTCTGAGTCGACGTCTGAATGGTTATCAGTAGGACTGGAAGGAGCAGGGGGTGTTACAGGGCTCGGTGAGCGTGTCACTGCAAAAGGAGACAACCACTCCTTATTATGATTACGTGGTTGGGGTGAGTTGGGTTCGGTGGGGGGGAGGGGTGAGTGTGGGCTTGCAGGTGGGGGAGGAGTGGGGACTTGGGTGGAGCAGAGGCAGGCAGGGGAAGGAATGGGATGTGGTGAAGCAGGCTGTGCAGCAGCAGCAGCAGAAGAAGAAGAAGAAGGAGAAGGAGAAGAAAAAGAAGAAGAAGAAGAAGAAGAAGAAGAAGAAGAAGAAGAAGAAGAAGAAGAAGAAGAAGAAGAAGAAGAA
>WBZZ01006273.1:27500-40000 GCA_019918135.1 Paulinella micropora
GTAACATAACGTAACATAACACATAAAACATACGATAACATAAGATAACATAACATAACATAACATAACAGATCTCATAACATAACATAACATAACATAACATAAACATAACATTAACATAACATTGACATAACATAACAAAACATAACATAACATAACATAACACATATCATAACACATGCATAACACATAACATAACGTAACATGACGTAACATGACATAACATACCATAACATAACTTAGCATAACATAACATAACATAACACAACATAACATAACGCAACATAACATACAATAAGCATAACATAAGCATAACATAACATAACATAACTTAACATAACATAACATAACTTAACATAACAGAACAGAACAGAACATAACATAACATAACATAACAGGACATAACATAACATAACATAACATAATATAACATAACATAACATAATATAACATAATATAACATAACATAACATAACGTAACATAACATAACATAATAACATGACATAACAGAACAGAACAGAACAGAACAGAATTATCTTATGTTATCTTATGTTATCTTATGTTATCTATGTTATGGTATGGTATGTTATGTTATGTTATGTTATGTTATCTTATGTTATGTTATGTTATGTTACATTATGTTATGTTATGTTATGTTGTGTTATGTTATGTTATGTTATGTTATTTGTTATGTGTTATGTTATGTGTTATGTTATGTTATGTTTTGTTATATTATGTTATGTTTCATGTTATGCTATGTTATGTTATGTTATGTTATGCTATGTTATGTGTTATGTTACGTGTTATGTTATGTGTTATGTTATGTTAATATTATGTTATGTTATGTTACATTATGTTATGTTATGTTATGTTATGTCATGTTATGTAATGTAATGTAATGTTATGTTGTGTTATGTTATGTTATGTTATGTTATGGTATGGTATGTTATGTTACATTATGTTGTGTTATATTATGTCATGTTATGTCATGTTATGTCATGTTATGTCATGTTATGTCATGTTATGTTATGTTATGTTATGTTATGTTATGTTATGTCATGTTATGTTGTGTTGTGTTTGTGTTTGTGTTTATGTTTATGTTTATGTTTATGTTTATGTTTATGTTATGCTATGTTATGCTATGGTATGCTATGGTATGCTATGTTATGCTATGTTATGCTAAGTTATGTTATGTTATGTTATGTTATGTTATGTTTATGTTTATGTTTACGTTTTGTTATGTTATGTTATGTTATGTTATGTCATGTTTTATGTTATGTTACATGTTATGTTATGTTATGTTATGTTATGTTATGTTACGTAATGTTATGTTACGTAATGTTACGTTACGTAATCTTACGTTACCTAATGTTATGTTTGTTACGTTAAGTAATGTGATGTAATGTAATGTAATGTAATGTAATGTAATCTTATCTTATCTTATCTTATCTTATCTTATCTTATCTTATCTTACCTTATCTTAGCATTACATAACATAGCATTACATAACATAACATACCATAACATACCATAACATAACATAACATAACATTAACATAACATTAACGTAACATTAACATAACATTAACATAACATACACATAACATAACACAACATAACATACATAACATAACAGAACATAACAGAACATAACAGAACATAATTTAACATAACATAACATAACACAACGTAACATAACGTAACATAACACATAAAACATAAGATAATATAAGATAACATAACATAACATAACATAACAGATCTTATAACATAACATAATAACATAAACATAACATTAACATAAAATTGACATAACATAACATAACATAACATATCATAACACATATCATAACACATGACATAACACATAACATAACGTAACATGACGTAACATGACATAACATACCATAACATTCTTAGCATAACATAACATAACACAACATAACATAACGCAACATAACATACAATAAGCATAACATAAGCATAACATAACATAACAGAACAGAACAGAACAGAACAGAACAGAACATAACATAACATAACATAACATAACATAACATAATATAACATAATATAACATAACATAACATAACATAACAGGACATAACATAACATAATAACATGACATAACAGAACAGAACAGAATAGAACAGAACAGAACAGAATTATCTTATGTTATCTTATGTTATCTTATGTTATCTATGTTATGGTATGGTATGTTATGTTATGTTATGTTATCTTATGTTATGTTATGTTATGTTACATTATGTTATGTTATGTTATGTTGTGTTATGTTATGTTATGTTATGTTATTTGTTATGTGTTATGTTATGTTATGTTTTGTTATATTATGTTATGTTTCATGTTATGTTATGTTATGTTATGTTATGTTATGTTATGTTATGTTATGCTATGTTATGTGTTATGTTGCGTGTTATGTTATGTGTTATGTTATGTTATGTTATGTTATGTTATGTTATATAATGTTACATTATGTTACATTATGTTATGTTATGTTATGTTATGTTATGTCATGTTATGTAATGTAATGTTATGTTATGTTATGTTATGTTATGTTATGTTATGTTATGTTATGGTATGGTATGGTATGTTATGTTACATTATGTTGTGTTATATTATGTCATATTATGTCATGTTATGTCATGTTATGTCATGTTATGTCATGTTATGTCATGTTATGTTATGTTATGTTATGTTATGTCATGTTATGTTGTGTTTGTGTTTGTGTTTATGTTTATGTTTATGTTTATGTTTATGTTATGCTATGTTATGCTATGTTATGCTATGTTATGCTATGTTATGCTATGTTATGCTAGTTATGCTAAGTTATGTTATGTTATGTTATGTTATGTTATGTTATGTTATGTTTATGTTTATGTTTACGTTTTGTTATGTTATGTTATATTATGTTACGTAATGTTATGTTACGTAATGTTACGTTACGTAATCTTACGTTACCTAATGTTATGTTTGTTACGTTAAGTAATGTGATGTAATGTAATGTAATCTTATCTTATCTTATCTTATCTTATCTTATCTTATCTTATCTTATCTTATCTTATCTGATCTTATCTTACCTATCTTATCTTATCTTATCTTATCTTGTCTTATGTTATGTTACGTTATGTATTAATGGTGTGTATGTGTGGTTTATATGTATGCTATCTGCGTATGAAATGCATTGTATGTATGGATGGCATGTACGAATGGTGCGTATGTTATGTTATGTTATGTTATGTTATGTTATGTTATGTTATGTTATGTTATGTATGCTATGTTATGTGTGGTATTTTACACAGGTTATGTAGGTATGCGTGATGCAAGCATACGTGTATGCATGTATGTATCTCATTCTATTTTTTCCGCCCCCCCCCCCCCCGCCTCTTTCTTTCAAATTTAAGTCCATGCTGTGTTTACTCACATTTCTTCCAGGATGCAGCTGGGGCTAGAGCAATCTGTACTGAGGGTCCCGCTGCTCAATCCAGCCCGCGTCCCCGCCACACCGCTCGCCCCTCCCCACGCCGCCGGTCCTGTGCATTCTTCTAGCCCACTGCTCTCCTCTGCTCTCCTTCAACCCCGCCCCCCCCCCCCCTCCGGCGCGCGCTGTGCTCACGCCTCCCCGCGTGCCCTCCACATCGCTTGTTTTCCCTCCCGCTTGCTGCTCTCTCTCCTTCATCCTCGCCCCCGCCCCGCCGATCCCCCCCCCCCCCCCTTCCCGCCCTCCCTCTCCTTCATTACATTCATTTTCTTCAGTATTCTTTCCTTCCTCGCCCCATTTCTGCAGCTCTTGCTCTCCTCGGCCTTCTCTGTCTCACCCGCACCTGTCTCCATTTTTGGGCCGACCGACCCGGCTGGCTGGCGGCCAGGTCTTTGGCCAATTTGCCCCACGCGGACCGGACGGATCAGCAATCGCAACAGACTCAAGCGATTTCACGTGAAAACGGTTTTGTTCCTGGCGTGCTGCCTCCTCCTCTTGCTGCCCAGTCAGCAGTGAATGTCAACGCAATGGCCATAACATGTAAGTAAATATTTTATGTATGTATGTATGTATGTATGTATGTATGTATGTATGCATGTATGTATGTATGTATGTATATGTATGTATGTATGTATGTATGTATGTATGTATGTATGTATGTATGTATGTATCTCATGTATATATGTTTGTAAATTTTAATTAAAAAAAAAATAGCTGACTTTTCGGCCGGAGGGGGGAAAAAATGCAGCAAATTTCGGCAAGTTTCGTGCGAAACTTTCTTCACCGCAAATTTCGGCAAGTTCCGCGCGAAACTTTCTTCTTCACCGCAAATTTCGGCCAGCGACTGAATTTTTTTTAGCGAAGGACATTTCGGCAATTGGTTAATTCTGATAGCAAAAAATTCGGGAAAGATTGGCGGGCGGGGAAAAATTTATAACTTTTAATTTTCCCCGCCCGCCAATCTTTCCCTAAATTTTTGCTATCACAAATGAACCAATTGCCAAAATGACCAAAATCTTTTTCTCAAGATTCAGAACCCGGTGGATTTCACGAAAGGGATAGACGGTCACTTCGCGGCAAATTTGCGCGAAACGGCTTTTGACGAATTTTGTGGCTATCGAAAGAATTTTTTTTTTTAGCGAAGGACATTTCGGCAATTGGTTAATTCTGAGAGCAAAAAATTCGGGAAAGATTGGCGGGCGGGGAAATTTTCTGATTTTTTTTTATTTTCCCCGCCCGCCAATCTTTCCCCAATTTTCTGCTATCACAAATTAACCAATTGCCGAAATGACCAAAATCTTTTTCTGATCTGTCCGGAACCCGGTGAATTTCGCGACAAAATGGATTTCTGTCGTATTTCGTGGTGAATTTGCGCGAAACTTTCTTTCACCACATAATTCGGCTACCGAATGAAATTTTTTTAGCGAAGGACATTTCGGCATTTCGCGGAAGATTTGCGCGAAACGGCTTTTGACGAATTTTGCGGCTCTCGACTGAATTTTTTTTTTTAGCGAAGGACATTTCGGCAATTGGTTAATTCTGAGAGCAAAAAATTCGGGAAGAGGGAGGAGGAGGGGGTGGACGGATGACGGCTAGTCTACACTACGCACCTGCTCTGTCAGAAAAAAAATTTTATAAACTAACTTTTAAGTTACTAGTATGTTATTAATAATCAATTTCCATAAATTAAGATGGATTCATAACCGGTGCAGAGTCAGTTTGGCAGGACACAACTATTTTAAAATGACGTCGCCTCTTTCACAGTTTTATTAATAATAATAATATAAAAAAGTAACCGTTACCTAACATTTAAATTTTGAATTTTTGAAAATAAAATATAATAAAATTATTATATTTTATAAAAGTAAAAAAAATTACTTGCATAAAAAACTGCAAGTATTTGTGTTACACTTGCAACTTGAAAGTGGCAAAAATACTCCTTCCGTAAACAATAGTTAACAGTTACCAAATATTCAAATTTTGAATTTTTAAATTAAAATATCATGATACATATGTAGTAAGCATGTAAATAAACGCAATGAAATCGGGGCGCAAATCTGCGTTTACACTAAAATAGATTTTTTAATACTATTTTTTTAATTTACTAATACAGATATTGAACTAGTTCCCACACAAAAAATATCAACGTTATGTTATGGATTGATTACACACGACATATTTAAAAAGAATACGTTCTGTTTCAGTAAAGTTTTACAAAAAAACATTATGACACAGGTTAATAAAAATTACTTGAAACTTGTGTGGGAACTAGTTCAAATTGTGATCTTTTTATCTACAGCTTTACTTTTTTTTTTAACCTTGTGGTTCGGAAGGAGATCGCAGCCCCTTTTTCAACTTTTTTAAAAAATGTTCACGGCCGGTCCGCAGGGACATAATAGGAAACGACAAGCCATTTCCCATGATCCCACCATGTTTTTTTGACTTGGCTTTTTTTTTTTTTTTTTTTTTTTTTTTTTTTTTTTTTTTTTTCAAAGCTCTCAGCTGTTTCAATTCCAGGACATGTCTCTCTTTGCAAGTCGTGATGCCACAAAAAAAGAAAAAGAAAGGCTGGAGGCCTAAAGCAAAGGGTCGTCAGCAGCGTGTCCCTTCCTCAGACGTTTCCAAAAGACTAGCACGCCGTTTGCTCAGTGCTGAAAAAGCCTCTAAGAGACTCAAGACTAGACTCGAGAGGAAAGAGAGAAGGAAAAGGAAGAGAAAGATGAAGAGAGTGAAGGAGATAGGGAGGAGGATGGAGAGACAGAGAGACAGGAGCGTGTAGATGTAGAGAAAGATAGATTAGGAGTGCCGCAACACCATAGAATAGTCAACACATTCACATCACCAGACGTTAGACAGACATACACACAGCACAAGAGAGACCTAAAGAATACTTCACGCTTGCAACACCAGAGGTTGGGGAAAAGAAAAACGAGAAAGGCAAGAGGCAAGAAAAGAAGACAGTTATACAGGAGCAGCTTTCAGGCAGAGACACACTGTAGGTTTAGAAATGTAGAGGAGGAGGCGATGCAAGAGTTTGCTGCCGCATTTGACAAGTTTGTAGTAAGAGATGAACCCACAGACGAAGAAGTAGGGCAACAGTAGACAGAGTGCTATTATATATGATGCAACATAACGCAAGTGAGAAGGAAGTAACAGATATATTAGCTGTTAGCAAACACCCACACATAAAAGGCAGCATGCTTAAGAATAGGAGAAGGAAAGAGTTAGAGCCAGCAGCGGGAGGCATATGCATTACAGCTCAGTAGTGATAACAAGTGTGTAACAGCATATTTAGGAAAGATTTTACAAAGTGTAGATAGGACTTACTTGCAGGATAGTGTAGACTCGAGTGAAGCTAAGCAGATAGACGAGCTAAGGATAGCTATAGCAGCTAAGGTAGGCAATTCACACAAAATAATAACATTAGCTTTAAAGATGATGGTAGTAGACAAAGAGGGTGCTTTCCTGGGCTTACTACCGTCCCCCACCTCCCCCGCGGGACTATTCACAATCGCAAGACACGTGAAAAATATGACGATCTAGAACAGAGACTGATGCCGACTCTAAAGTCCATGGCAACCCTCAGACAAACGGGCTGGTATTGCCCATCGCAGGCAAGGACAATCAAAGTTCGTTTCCTGCAGATTAGAGACATGTCCTGGAATTTAGAAATGTCTGGTCACAAGGACGCGGGAAGTACATACTTCTGCTTGTACTGCAAGTGTACAAAGCAAGAGCGTAGCAATCTTAGGAAAAGATGGGGCATTACTAGATATAGAAACGATGACGACATGGATGGAAGGAAGCAGGACGAGTCTCTCTTTTGGTTTGTGGACGTCTGGGACATCATTCCGGACTTACTACACATTATGCTACGCGTGCATGGTCGTTTTTTCGGTAAGCTGCTCAAGGAAATCATGGAGGAGGAAGTGCAGGTTTTTTGGCCCTTCGGCAAGAAAGAATGTGCATGGTTGCCACGCAAAAAGGAGGACATTGTTCCCCGTCTGGAAGTTATTTTACACAATACAAGCGTGTACGGAGTAAAAATCACTGTAGTCAAGGGCAGCGATGGTGCTAACACCTACGAATTCAGTGGCCACGAAAGTGGCCAAGTGCTACGGCGTCTCTTTGGACAAGTGCTGGAGGATAAAGTTGACTTTTCGCCGCTTCTTCATTTAGGTAGGTGGGACAGAATAAAGCAGTTTTGGAACGCATGGCACTGTCAGTGGTTGATACTGAACAATCCAGACACAATTTTTTCTCCGCAGCAAGCCTCGGAATGGCAGGAGTACACCACCACGGTGTTCAGACTGCTTACAGAGACAAGTGCGCAACCAATGCACCCAAAAATGGAATCAGGTGTATGGGAAGTAAGGGGGGAAAAAGGACAGCAGCACCCCGAGGCAAAGGTGCGGGATGCAAAGACTAAGCTCGCTGTGCGGGACCCATTGATCGGGGGTGGGCAGAGGGATGTTTTGTACAAAGACGTTATGCGGGTCCCTACATACCTCAACAACTTCATTACTCCTTACATCCATTGGTTATGCTGCCACGCAAACGATTTCTTAGTTCGGCATGGTTCAATTTACTGGGCTTCTTGCCAATCGTTAGAACAAAGGAATAATCATAACGGACAGAATTATTTTCGTTCTAACAGCAGGCGTAGCAAGTTTTTGATGGAAATGCTTACCAAGCAATGCGTTGCCCGCCTGCTTGTAGAACAGGGAGTAGAGGTGCGGGAGAAGAATTTTGTGTGCTCGTGGTGCGGGCAGGCTTTTGTTCAAGAAGGCCGCATGCTGAGTCACATGCGAAAAACTTGCACCAACGACCGCCGGGAGCCAGGCGAGACGTGGGACTTTGTAGTGCAGCGTCCGGAAACAATCGTAGAGCAGTTAAATCATGAAATTCATGTGCTCTCCTACCTACCTACCTACCTACCTACCTACCTACCTACCTGAATTATATTATGCATTAATATTTGCTATTAATATCGTCCGGCCGTGCAGTATTAGTTATTAATATTAATACTATGATTTTTTTTATTAATATTAATACTATTTTTTTTCTTAAATTATATGTTTTTCATTAATACATTAATATTTGCTATTAATATCGTCCAGCCGTGCAGTATTAGTTATTAATATTAATACTATGATTTTTTTTATTAATATTAATAGTATTTTTTTTTCTTACTATTCCTAGTCTGAGTCGACGTCTGAATGGTTATCAGTAGGACTGGAAGGAGCAGGGGGTGTTACAGGGCTCGGTGAGCGTGTCACTGCAAGAGGAGACAACCACTCCTTATTATGATTACGTGGTTGGGGTGAGTTGGGTTCGGTGGGGGGAAGGGGTGAGTGTGGGCTTGCAGGTGGGGGGGGGAGTGGGGACTTGGGTGGAGCAGAGGCAGGCAGGGAAGGAGGGGGATGTGGTGAAGCAGGCTGTGCAGCAGCAGCAGCAGCAGAAGAAGAAGAAGAAGGAGAAGGAGAAGAAGAAGAAGAAGAAGAAGAAGAAGAAGAAGAAGAAGAAGAAGAAGAAGAAGAAGAAGAAGAAGAAGAAGAAGAAGAAGAAGAAGACGAAGAAGAAGACGAAGAAGAAGAAGATTTTTGCGCTAATGGTCTGGCTGATGTCGCGTCCTGAGCCTCCTGTTGCGCTTGCAGCAGGTAAGGATGGTGTGAAGAAGAAGAAGAAGAAGAAGAAGAAGAAGAAGAAGAAGAAGAAGAAGAAGAAGAAGAAGAAGAAGAAGAAGAAGAACTGAGAAGAAGAAGAAGAAGAAGAAGAA
Organism: Paulinella micropora; assembly: GCA_019918135.1. NCBI lineage: Eukaryota > Cercozoa > Imbricatea > Euglyphida > Paulinellidae > Paulinella > Paulinella micropora. The sequence continues at coordinate 36,780 of WBZZ01006273.1, forward strand.
GAAGAAGAAGAAGAAGAAGAAAAAGAAGAAGAAGAAGAAGAAGAAGAAGAAGAAGAAGAAGATGAAGAAGAAGAAGACGAGGAGCCACAAGTGGCTCGTCGTCATCGCTTGAGTCTTGTTCTTCTGCTGCCTCTTCCCCCTGATACCACATTTTCGATGCAGTTATGCTTAGTATGCACGTTGTGTCTGTGAATTTGCTCCCCTTGCTCTCTCTCTCATACGCCCTCACAAACTCTCTCACTGTCTGTGGTAAAGTTCTCACCTCTCGCCTTGACCAGCCCCCCCCTTTTTCTTTGCATGTGTAATATGCATAGAAAAAGGGAGGAGGATCCGATGACGATGAAGAGAGAAAGCTTCCTTCTCTTCTTCTTCATCGGACTCCCAAAGGGCATGTTTCCATGCCCACTTGGGAGCCTTGTCAGGCTCATCTTCATGAACATTCACAAGGCGGGCAGGCATGAATGTGGAATCTGGTGTGAGCTCTCTCCCTACTGCCCCCTCCCAAACTACCATGACTTTGTCTGCCTGTTTCTCTAGTTTGCTATGCTCTCCCACATACTTTGCTACCCTCCACCCCACATCTGCCTCTACGCTCACAATGTAGTGTGTGTGTTGTGCCCCCTCTGGTTGGTCTTGTGCGATGTCTGTTGCTCTTTCTATCGGTCTGTCTATGCATATGTCTTTGTGTTGTGTCAGAACAAGTTTGACTCCATGTTTTGTGATGGCGTCTGTGGGTGCTGTCTGTCCTGGGTGCTGTCTCTTCCATGTTTTTATCTCTCTTTGTGTCAGCTTTCTCCTCCCCTCTCCAAACCTCAAATGTTGTGCTTTATTGTGTTTATGCCATCTAAATGCCATAGATGCATCTGCTTTCAGTAACAAGTTACCGAAAGCAGATGCATCCAGGATATGGATGCCAAAGCGGTGGAGTGTGTTGTGAGTGATCTCTATGCTATCTGCAAGAGCAGGTGGGGGTGTGAAAGCACGAGCGAAAGAGGACAGGTTGGGAACAGGAACATGTTGTTTGATAGTCCAACTATTCTTGTCGGATGGCGCCCAACCCTTTAACTTTGCAAAAATGGCGTCAAATACTAATCTATGCCACTGGGTAACGCTGCCACTGGGTAATGATGAAAGAGATTCTAAATTCACTGCTTTTTTTACACTTTGGGACGAGTCTGACTTGCCCTGCAGCTGGCATGCTTTTTTGTCACTTTGGGACGACTCGTTCTGCGTGGTTGCGTGCTTTCTCTTGGCCTTACTGTCTCGGTAGTCACGAGGGGTATACATGGCTTTTGGGGCATTGCTCGGCCTAGACAACCGGTCCCCAGGAATTATCAAGCCTTTGCATTTTGGGTTATCAAATTGGCCCCAGTCTTTGGTGCCTACGGCAGTGTCCAAGGGCGCCTGTGAACGCGGGTTTCGCATCATGGTGGCGAAGAAACATCAGGTTCCCCTATGACATAAAAACTGTGAAAGAACAGCTGGGTGGAGAACGAACAGACCCGAAAACGGAGGCAGGTCCACCTCTCAACACGAAGCGTTCAAAAAATAGGGATTTGCGTTAAGCACGCTGACACCCCCCTTTTACCAAAAAATTTCGGGCCGGAGGGACTAGGTAAAAAGTTATTGGTTAGATGCCAGAATGCTTACTACGCAGGAACCATCATACCCAAATTTATTTTCTTTTATGTAATATTCAAATTAATCACTTAAATAAATTTAATCGTACATTAAAATTAAGTGAAATAAAATATATATAAATATGATTTTATGGAAAAAAAAACCAGCAAGAACGAGTCGGGAAAGTGTGGGAGATAGACTGTAGACTACTGAGCCAGGTCAGTAACTGACCTTTTAACGGTTAGAAAATTTAAAAATTCAAAACAATTTCAACAAAAGTGATTGAAATAATGAAAATCTACCCTAGATGATCTTTTATCTTCAATAAAATCAAATTATATCTGTCTGCTTCAAGTCTTTTCATCCTTCTACTCGTGACAGTAATAATATACTTGAAAAAAACAGTTAAACGTTACCCAACATTCAAATTTTAAATTTTTAAGATAAAATCGAAAAAATCATTATAATGTATAAAAATAAAGAATATATGTATGATTTGGTGTGAAAAACCAAGCAAGAACTAGTCAGGAAAGTGGAGGAGATAAACAGGAGATAGAAATCTGTGACCGACCGTTTAACGGCTAGAAAATTCAAAAATTCAAAAAATTTCAACAAAATTTATTGATCATGTTTCAACACATCATAATCTTTGATTTTTTTCAATAAAACCAATGTTTTTTTATATTCATAAAAAATCCAAACTTGTGTCGAAACTTGTTGTTTATCCTGTCGTGGGAGTCCCGATTGTACTGGAAGAATTCTCGCCTTACCATATCTGCGGAATACTCATCTGGGTGAGGGTGACGAGGCATGACACGCTAGGGCCGGTGGCGGAGATGGCGCGCTATACGTCAAAGCCAAAAGAGTTCCCCTTCCAAGAGGCGGAACAAGTGATGAGGTACCTTCAGGGCACCGCGCGTCGAGGAGTTCGTTTCTACCAAAAGGAAAGTACGCGCCTGACGTCCTACCCAGACGCAAATTGGAAGGGTGACTGGGGCGACCGCAGAGCTCGACTGGCCGTAATTCATTTCATGCTTAATGGATCGGTAAACCCGGTGTGTATGAAGCGCACAATTACAGTGGAATTACCGAAGCCGCGTGGGCCGCGAAGCAAGGAAAGGAGGGAAAAGCTGCTGGCGAAGCAGCAAGATCTGCAAGCGGAGGCGGTGGGGACGCTACCGCCACCTGAGGAGAAAATGCCAGAGGGGCATGTTCGGATGGAAGCGCCTCCGGAGGAGTCCACCTGCGAGGCGGAGATCTACGCAATGGACGCGTGCCTGCATGGACAGGAAAAGATTGCAAACTTTATCAACGGAATCGCCGGGGGCAGAGTTGCCAAAGACATGGCCAAGCAAGGGTGGGTAAGCCACCGGTGGTGGTGTACGAGGATAACAAGGGGGCAATTGATCTGGCAACCACTAACATCTACCGTCAGAAGTTGGACCACATCGATCTGCGCTACGCCTACGTCAACGCGATGATGTTGGCGGGAAAAGCGGTGGAGAAGATTAGTTCCCCTGACAACTACGGAGATGCCAATACCAAGCGGCAGCGGGGACCCAATCGCTCCAAGATAGTGGGAAGGATTGCGCAACCTTGAA
>WBZZ01006274.1:0-15000 GCA_019918135.1 Paulinella micropora
GTTTAAGGGATAAGTCAGTGAGCGACCTGTTAAAGAAAAACCGCCACTACAAATCAAAGGTGATTATGTCTAGTCAGTATCTTAACGACCTAAAACCTGAGGCTATCAAACAGCTGGACTACCTTCTTATTTTTCCAGGTCAGTCTCAGGATAAAATAGAACTTGTATATAAACATTTAGACCTCGGCTACGACCTTGAATACTTTATTGAAAAATATCACGAGGCGACGAAGGAACGGTTTAACTTTTTGTATGTGGATGCGGTATCGGACGAGCTAAGGCAGAATTTTAATATTCGTTTTACTTAATTTAAAATAATTATTTTTTTCAGAACTTTATATAGATGCCAACATCACCAGTGATTATTTCACAACCATCAGGATACAATATCAGCTACAATCCCAGTATGCCACAAGCGGGAGGCAAGAAGAAAGGAAAAAAGAAACAAACAGGAGGCAAAGTAAATTGGAAGAAAGTCGGACAAGCGATATTGGATGCTAATAGATTTATCAAGAAAAACCAATTGATTTCAGGTGCTACTTTTCTTAGCGATGTCGGAGTGCCTTATGCGGACCGTGTAGCAAAGGCTGCGGCTAAGCAAGGATACGGGAAGCAACGAGGTGGAGCAGTCAAATTTCGGTAAACCCCAATCACAAATGTAAATTATGTTATTATTTTTTTCTCTAACATATACGATGGTTGTAAAAAAACCGCGAAAACTACGGCCCCCCAGAATATACAGAACCAAAGATGGCCGACCATATATTAAAGTGAAAGGCAAACGAGCATATCTCAACTTTGGCGAGAAAACGAATGACCTTTCAACACTTCAAATTGTTAAACTGTTTTTGAAATATATGAACAAACCCAAACGGCGAAGTAAAGCCCGCGAGAAAGTAATTAAATCCGAATTCAACCGCCTTGAACACGAGAACCGCAACCAGATACAAAACAACCTGCTGAAAAAATATGAACTAATACACGAGCAGGAGGAAAAGGAAAAGAAGTTTAGAGAACAGGCGGAAGATGAGAAGAAAAGAATGGAGAGGAAGGAGAATGCCGACATTAAAGAAAGACAAGAAGACCTCATAAGGGAGGCGAACAGAGAGCAAAAACTTATAGAGGATGTAAAATTTGAACAAGATAGAAAAAACAATTTGATGTTATTACCACCTTTCCAACCTCAATACATACAAGCACCACCACAAGCACCACCACAAGCCCCACAACTAGGACCACCCCAAGCCCCACAAGCACCACCACAAGCACCACAAGCACCACCCCAAGCACCAGAAGAAAAGCAGATGCCATTGAAAACAAAAGAAGAGAAAAAGGCTGAAAAGGAATTAAAAGAAAAATACATTGAATTAATGAAGAAAGCGGGCTTTACAACTAAATTTATTAAAAGTTTGAGCAAAACAGAATTTATCAAACTTGGCACAGGAATAGAGAAAGCGATAGCCGATGCCCAATCAGCAGATGAGCAGAAAGAACTGGCTGAACAATACAAAAAAGAATTAGAACAAGAAAAAAAACTAGCGGAGGCCAAAGCGAAACACTTTGAAATTAAAGACAAAGTATCATACATATCCGCAGGTTTAAGAAATGATTACAAGTATCCGAAATTGGACATACCCAAAACTTTGGGCCCTGCTTTGGAAAAAGAAATGAAAGCTCGGGGCAAACCACCACCCAAAAAAGTTAAAGGAAAACACACGACAGCGGGTATGGCACAAGTTATAGTAGATGAAGGCATTGATTTAGGAATAGACCAGAATGAAATGAGAAAGAAACTAGCTGATTATTTGGGAATAAACCAAGCTGGTGCTGGGGCGAAAACAATGGAGGAATTAATCCACAAACTTTTAACGATAGCAAAAATTAAGAAATATTTGAAGAAGGGCAAATACAGAAAAAAAATGAAGAAGAAGGATTATGTAAATAACTTAGTATCTGAAATGAGAAGCGACCCAAACATTAAAAATCAAGTTTCAAATACTCTCGGTATTCAACCAACCGAGGAAGCAACCACGACCACCACACCTGAAACCAATACCGAACCCCCGCCCGACACAACACCAGAACCCACCGCCGACAAAACACCCGAAATCACCACAGACACAACACCCGAAATCACCACAGACACAACACCCGAAATCACCACAGACACAACACCCGAAATCACCACAGACACAACACCCGAAATCACCGCCGACACAATTCAACCACAGCAAGAGGGGGAGGGAAGAGGTTTAATGACGGACGAAATAGACAACATTATGAAAAAGCACGAATGGTATATCGGCACGGTAGCCAGCGATGAAATAAACAAACTGAAACCAGAAAAAAGAAAGAAGTATGGTTTTATAATGAATTTGGATAAGTCTAGCCAACCAGGCTCACATTGGATTGCTGTTTGGATTGATACCATTAAAGACGACACTGTTGAAATCTACGACCCTCTCGCACTGTATAAGCCGACCGAGCTATTTCTTCACCAAATGAAACAGCTTATTGAAAAGAGTAAGCCGAACACATATCTGCTTATGAAGGTTAATCAAGTCAAAAACCAAAGTGATACAACAGATACCTGCGGGTGGCATAGTATTAGGTTTTTACTTGAACAAGCGAAAGGGAACCGCTTTAAATTTGCCAGCGGTTGGACAGACTTAAAAGAAAAAGAAGCCGATGAGTTGAAAGTCCAGAACGGCTATGGCTTTGATACCTTTATTTAGCGCACCCCCTCCGTTGTGGTAGGAGGTAATTAAAACAAAAATATATTTTCCTATATATACGAACCTTTTTTTAAAAAAAGCTTCACCAAAAAAGTCGGGTCGTAGGGTGTCCCTACAATGGAGTATCGTGGTGGGCGAAGTAGCAACATTTACTATGTCAATAGCAAAAATAGGATAAACGGCACGGATAGTGATTTCACACACTCCATTGATATGAAATCGCTAGATAATCCAACACATTGTAAAATTTTACATATATATGTGCCTAAATCGTATTATTCTGTTTCTTCGCCATACAATACTTTTACTCTGAGCGAAGATGGATTTGAGGCTCTAGTTACGATACCCGAAGGAAACTACACGATGAATAACTTAAAAAATAAACTGGCCGAGGTGCTAACCGCAGATAGCCCCAATGACTACACATACACAATAACAAGCAACAATACCAATACCGACCCAGAAGACGGCAAGCTATTATTTACCGTAGCTAACAATGGAGGCATTCAACCGCGGTTTATATTTGACGGCGAAACTCGTATTCACGAAGTAATGGGTTTTGACCGCGGCTCAACATATTTCTTTGCTAATAATACTATTAGGTCGCCAAATGTCATAATATTGACTGGCGAAAAAACATTATATTTACAGTCAGATTTAGTCGGCGAAGGTGATAATCACGTGCTCCAAGAGATATATACAGCGAATGAAATCCCGTTCGGCTCTGTTATCTACGACGGCTCTGGCAGTGAATACGGCAAACGACTATCTACTAGTTCAAGCAATTTGTATCGGTTCTACTTGACTGACGAAAACGACCAGCCAGTTAATCTCAATGGGTTAGGTATTGTAATGACATTGTTGATTTACCGCGAGACGAATTATTTTAATTTATTTACATCATTTTTTAATTTGTTAAAAAGCCGTTAATTTAATTTAAACAAAAGTGAATATATATGAATAAAGATGACAACAAGATATAAAAATGGAAAAATATATCGTATTGTTGGTGGAGAAGGAAAGCAATACATAGGAAGCACTTGTATTCAATTGAGTAAGCGAATATACCAACACAAACAACTAGCGAACAGAAAACCTGAATATCCATTATATCAATATTTTAATGAGATAGGATGGGATAATGCACGTATTGTGCTCGTTGAAGAATATGAATGTAATAATAAAGAACAGTTGCTATCAAGAGAGCAATATTGGATTGAACAATTAAAACCAGACCTAAATAAGCGGGATGCTGATGCTATATGCGAGCACGGAAAATATAGATATTATTGTGTCTCGTGTAATGGAAAAGGTATATGCGAGCATAAAAAAAGACAAGAACGGTGTATTGAATGTAAGGGTAGTCAAATCTGCCAACACGAAAAAATAAAATCAAGATGTATTGAGTGTGTTGGTGGCGAAATATGTAATCATCAAAAAAGAAAAGACGGATGTATAGAATGTAAGCCGAATAATTTTTGCGAACACAAAAAAATAAGGGGAAATTGTGCTGAATGTGGTGAGTGGGAATGTAATGTGTGTAATATAAAACTAAGTAGCAGGAGGAATTTTAATAATCATATGATTTCAAAAAGACATATTAGTAAGACTAATAATTAATTTTAGAATTATTTATTTTTTTTATCGTATTACAATATATAACGACCTTTTGAAAAATTAAAAAACAAGAAGACAAAATGCCGACACTCTGGGGTGGGGAATTGGATTTTAGCAGGACTGACTACATCAGTGCTTCTTATCGCTTGAATAAGCTTACCCCTCGTGAGGGTTTTATTACTGTCACTGTTTCTACCGCAGGAGGACAGGAAAGCAACTTTGACCTTATCAGCCGTCCGTTTAACTTGGCTCGCTCTGTTTTAAGTTTTAATTATGCCCCAGATGCGAAGGCGGCGAACTACAATAAATGCTTTATGGATTGCCTGGCCCCGATTAGGCAGATACAATTGATTACCAGAGGTGGTGTTTATCTTTGCGACATTAATGAAGTCGGAAATATCACTAAGATGATTTGGAAACCCGAAACCTCCATTGATGATTTACTAGCTTTGGAAAACCACGACAATGGAAGTGGAGCTGGTTGTATGCTTCAAAAGTGTAATGCTACAACTACATTTCAACCCGCTAGCGATGCTACAAGGTTGGCCGCCTTACAAACAGCATTGACCGCTTCGGCAATAGCAGGAAATGCGGCGGGGCAAATTGATACGGGCATTGATGTTGCTAAGGCTCAGGTTCAGGCCGCATTAAAGGCTTGGATGGCACAACCCACCACAAATGCCCGCCGACACGATGATGCCCTTATCGCGAATGAGACTGGCACGAGTAAGTTCGTAAATGTTGCTTTTAATGAGGCCAAGTATTTCTCAGCTGGAACTATTAACAATGCCAGCCCGAGTGTTAATGTTAAAATTAATCTTGGAATGCTTTACAATACTATTTTCGCTCTGGATAAAACTATTATGTTTCCAGAAATTTTGACTTTGCGGATTGTTTGGCAACAGACACCCAAAATCTTTTATTATAACAATGATGCTCTTTCTACTGGGGGTGGAACTGTTGCGGCTGCGGATTCAAATGTTACTATTACTAATCTCAGCCTGTTCTTAGCTGTTGAAACTAACCCCGATGTCGTTCAATCAATTCAACAGAAGATTATGAGCCCCGAAGGTATGAGCTTCAACATTGATTATTCTTATTTGTATAAAAATACCGTCGGAGTGGCTTCAACTTCTCAAAATGTTATCCTTAGATTTGACAGAGGCCACGGACGACGAATTAAGAAGATTTATCACTCTGTATTCAACACAACCGAAAATAAGAACACCGCTTATGACAATAGCAACCTGCTCGGTTCTAAGGTTAACACTTTTTATACTACACTAGACGGGGCACGACTTCAAGAATTCAATGTTGATTGTCAAACTGGAAAACTAGAAGACTATATGTATCTTAAACCGAAGTTGGAAGGCTCTTCTTTGATGAATAGCAATGTTTATCAATACAACTGGGTTTGGTGCGATAGCTTTGACAATACTCGTCCGCTGTGGAGCAAGGACCAAAATGAAATCAGCGGACTATCCCTAGACACCGAGCGACGATGGGAGTTTATTGCTACAACTGCTAATATTGCGGCCAATCATTACACATTTGTCGTAACTCAGCAAGAAGTAAATGTTAAGAATGGCACCATTACTAGAAACTAAACCACCACCAGTTTGGTAAGAGGTAGTAATTAATTTTTGATAGTGAATTTATTTTTTTATACAATATAGAAACTCTAACAAAACATTTTTTGAGGTTGTAGCTCCTACTATGTCTCACCAAAGAAATTTGATAGCACAAGACCCTGACGGAGACTTCATAAATGTCAAAGTCGGATATGACGGCAATGTTGAAACCAATAGTATGAAAACCGCTTTCGGCGAAGCATTGGTCGGTCAATTAACACCAGTATTACAAGAGATTTTCCCATACACTATCAATACACGAATATGGACAACAGCTCAAACTGATGCTACCATTTCATTTAATGCGAATATGGCCGAACTTAAAACATATGTGAAGACGACCGCGAATGCTGTATTGACGAGTAAAAAAAGAATTAAATACAGAACTGGAATGGGAGTTCTAACCCGATTTACTGCTTTATGGAATACTGATGAAACGAAAGACTACAATTCATATATTGGCATAGGTGAAAGTGATTTTACTAATGGCTTCTATTTTTACAAAATAAGAGCGACTGGTATGAATATTGCCAGTGTTAAAGGTGGGGTGCCGACACTTATCGCGCAGGCGAACTGGGATGACCCGTGTGATGGGACTAAAATTATGCCTGCCTTAGACTGGACCAAAGGGAATGTATTCCAGATTAAATTTCAATATCTTGGCTTTGGTGCTATAAGGTTCTACATAGAAAATCCATCAAGTGGAGAATTTCAGCTGGTTCATACAATTAGGTATGCGAATGCGAATGTGGGTGTTAGTCTTTCAAATACAACCCTACCTTTTTCAGCTTGTATTAGAAATTATGGAACTGGTAATGCTAATCAAACATTGAAAACAGCCAGTTGTAGTATGTTTATTGAGGACACCAACACTATTAATTCAAGCATATCAAACGAAGCGGAAGGAAGTGAGCCAGCGAGCACAACGGAAAGCCCAATTATTAGCATAAAAAATAAAACAACTTTTAATGCTGTGACCAATTATTCAATTGTTTATCCATCTCTCGTGAGCATATCAAACGAAGACACCAAAGTTAATATAGTGCGAATTGTGAAAACGACTGGAACACTTACGGCGGAGAACTTCGCTGATATTGACACAAAAACTTCAATGGTATCAAAGGACACCGCTGCGACTGCCGTTGGTGGTGCCACTATATCGGATGTCATTCTTAAACTTTATGTTAATGCTACTTCAAGCCAGCTTATTGACCTGCGAACTTATGACATACAACTTTCTCCTGGTGAAAATCTAACATTTTTACAAAAGTCTGTATCCACTGTTAATAATGGAGGAAATGTGAGTGTTATCGTTAATTTTTTAGAAGACCAATAAAATGGATGGATGGATGGAGTAATTTTATATTAAAGATAAACTCCAACCATTATATAAAATGAACTACAACAAATATCAGAATGGAAAAATCTACAAACTTATCTGTAATAAGACAGGTGAGGTGTATATCGGAAGCACAATTAAAACATTGGAGCATAGAGCTAAATCTCACACACATAATTTTAAGCGATACAAGGAAGGAAAAACAAATTACACTTATTCATATTCAATTATAGAAAGGAATGACTATCGGATTGAATTGATTGAAGCTTTCCCTTGTGATAGCCACCTTGAATTAGAGCAGAGAGAAGGATACTGGATAAGACACACAAAGTGTATAAACGATAATTTTAAAACTGGTATCACAGTCCCGTGTAATCAGAATAAAAAAGAATATAATAAACAATACAAAGAAATTCATAAGGAGAGATTGAGAGCCCATAATCTAAAAAAAGTTGAATGCCCTTGTGGAAGACGAATTATTCATTCACACAGAAAAAGACACAGACATTCTACATATCATTTAAAATGGGTTATAAGATGCCATAATGAATTAAATCACTTATAGAAAATACTAATAATTATTTTTGTAATAATTTTTTCTAATATAATAATATAGGAATGTATAGTCGTAAGTTGTATTTTGTGGGTGGTAGGCGGTTTCTAACAAAAGCGTCTATCAAATCCTACATAAGAAGAATAATAAGCAAACATAACGATGGTGAAGTGCTGAACCCAGAAGATAGCAATTTCGTGCTAGACCTAATAACCCATCACCCTTGTCTAAAAAATGGCATCATTGATGTTGAAAGTAATTTGACCACGGGGAGAAAACACTTTCGTGTAGATGGTAAGCCGTTTTCGTGGAATTGCTGTGTTGACCTTATAGGCCTTAGCAAATTGAAAAAAATGGCGAGAGTGATAAAAGAAGCAAGCAGGAATACGATAAGACCGCAAATACAAGAATATCTTGACCTTATGGCTATTGATGTATTCGTAGAACCACGATACATATGCGAAATAAGCGGTGATATATATGAGCGGGTTGATGTCCACGTAGACCACCACTTTGACATCATACAATTCAAAGACATCCTTCAACAATACCTTGAAGTGAATAGAGAATTAGAAGTTGAAGATAACCTATTGAAAGAACCGCATTTTACTAAATTTAGCGACTTTCACAAACAAAAAGCAATACTGCGAATAATAAAAAAAGAAATCAATATTAGAGGTAAAATGTATCTCATTCGTCAATGAATGTACTTTTTCAATTCGTCTTTATTTTGGACCCAAGGCTGACGAACTAACCATTCAATATATGGCTTGTCAATCTTTGCGATGTCTTCTATTTTTTTGCCTTTGTATTTCCCAAAATGAAACAAGTTTGGTTGAGCATTTCTCATTTCTTCAATCGCTTTTATTTCGTCGTGGATTACCTTTTGGACATCTTCCAATGAGAAGGATTTTTTTTCGCCTTCAATTGAAAGTTGTTGGAACTTCTCGCACAGTCTAGTAAGGGTAGACATAGTAGAGTGTATATAGTAGGCGGTAAAAAAATAAAAATTAAATATATAGAATGACCGAGTGGATAAAGTTCGTTAAGGCTTACTCTGCTAAACACGGTATAACCTATGGTGAAGCAATGAAAAAGGCGGGCGAGGAATATAGGAAACAAAAGGGAGGCAATGCGGATTTATCAGAGGATGTCTATTTGTCTTCGTCGGATAGAAAGGGAGCTAACGGTTGGAAGCCTGTCGCTAGCAAAGAGAAATCAACAGTGTATGAAAAAGATGGTAAGGCGATTGTAGCATTTAGGGGTTCAGTAGATAAGCGGGACCTGCTAACCGATGTCGCATTGGTAAAGGGAGTATTAAAGAAAACTCCGAGATATAAAGAAGAACAGAAGTTGGTTGACGAAATTATAAAAAAATATGGTAAGGATAATGTAGAGCTAACGGGTCATAGTCTTGGAGGAACGATTGCGAAAGACCTGAGCAGACAGACTGGGGTAAGGGCGACCACATACAATAAAGGCAGTAGCACAAAAGACCTCATTGAAGGAGTAATTGATAGAGTAGCTGTTAAAATTAATCCAAAAGGGAAAAGGGCTAAAACGGCGAAGCTAACCACGAACTACCGAACCGCATTTGACCCAGTATCGTTAATGGGTGCTACGGCTGTAAATACTAAGTTAGTGAAACCAAAAAAAGGAATTCATACAATCAGGAGCTTCAAAGGTAAAGGAGCCAAAAAAATTTACCTATAATTCAACCGCGAATGTTGAAGCCGAGTGGGATGCTGTCATTATCGTTAATGAACTTACGACCCGCCCATTTATTCTCATTAACTTGTTTTTTAACATTCGTCATATGTAGAATGCTAAAATGTGGGACTTGTTGTTGTTTGCTGTTTCTATCAATGTGTATTTTTTTCATTTGGAAATCCTTTACATTTTCAACTGACCCGCCTTTGTCCATCTTATCAAATGTGTCATAGTTTAGCTGATTAGCATCTAATCCTTTACCCCTAAAATGGAAATATCTTTTAACTCCGTTTTCAGACACTATTTTAACCCCTTTTGAAATATGTTTTAAGTCGTTCTTGGTCATTCCTTCCGTAAAGGCATCCTTTGTCGTGAATTCTAACATATATAGTTTCGGTGCTATCCACACACCTTTTATAATCTTACAACCATCGCCTAAATCGTCTCCAATACCACCTAGTTTCTTATTACCCATATTCTTTACATACTTGGCACATCTCGCGTGGATTTGTAAGCTGTCTGTGTCGGTGTAGTAAAAGTCGTCTTCAATGGTTCTGTTCGGGTTTGCTTCCTTAATATAGTTGAACATAATGCGACGGCTATATGCTAGAATGAATGCCCCATAGTGTGAAGGCTTTGTTATGCTACTCTCTAATAAGATTGGATTGCGGGGAAGGCCCGATATGTGCCATAAATCTTTTCCTTGTTGGTCAGTAAATTTAACTATGTCAGTTATTTGATTGCTATTCCAGAATTTCCAGTAATCTTCATTAGTTTGTATATATGTTGTTATTGAAGGTATCGGTCTCTGTATCATCTTACCGTATAGACTATTCATAAACAATTTGGCGAGCAGATATTGCGGGCTACCTTTCTCCGCAATTTCCTTCGCTTTGAACATATCGTCTATGTATTGGGCGAAGACACATTCGGATTTAACTGTGTAGTATCCTTTATGAATGCGGACTTCGTATCCTTCGGCTACCATATCCTCAATATCTACACTCGTCAGCTATTGGTCCTTCATATCTTCTAGCCGCCATTTAAGGGAGCCCATTTTGTCTCGCTGACCAATCCTTGAATGTAATATGTTTTTTGGAGAAATATAGTCAAGGTTGTAAATACCGATTTGAAGGTTTCGCGGGTCAAATGGTCCGATTGTTTCCAGTATATCGCCAACCATAAAAGCTAACAACATCGCTGTTGGATACAAAGAAACGACATCCGCATCAACGAGGTAGTCAATTATTTCGTCAAAGGTAATCTCTTTTTGTAGGTATCGTTCATACTGAGCTGAAATGAACCGCCTCTTAGATGGGTAAGTCCTTCCGCCGATAATGGCTTTTCTAAATGCTCTTTCCTGCTCCACAGTTGGAAGTCTCACCTCGTATTTACCATCTACATATTTTTTCCATATGTTAAAAGCGAGACTTGAAGTTGAAATATATGAAGTTAGATTAACTTTGTGTGTTGTAAATATTGTTGTGTTTAACTTATCGTATAATTCCTTCAAACCCATAACATCGTTTTTAAGATAAGCCAAACAGTCCTGCCTCGTCTTGTCGTCCATATCCTCCCACATCTTCGCCCTGGCGTGGTCAAAGTCGCCTTTGAGGATTTCGCATCCCATACTTTCAAGATTTTCTTTAAGACTTCCTTGGGTATGCTTACACATATCCCACATCTTGACATTTTCAAACTCTAAGCAGATAATAGAGCAGTTATTGATTTTTGACGACTTAATCTTAATACATCTTTTAATTAATTCTTGGTGTATGGAGTAGTGGTCAAAGTTCGCTCCGTTAAATCCGTTAACATATAGAACGGGCGGTTTGTCCTCCTTTTTCTTCGGCACCCATCCTGCTTTTATAAGGTCGCCTCGTTTAATTAGTTCATCCACGAATTGACTAATACAATCTTTGCAGGCTATGTATTTGAAACCCTCAGAGCCCTGAGTATATCCGACTATGTAGCAGTCGTGGATATCGTGGCCGGCAGCGATGTTTGTGTTTCTATATGTTTCCAAATCGTAATGTAAAATTTGGTCGTTATTTATTTTTTCTTCTTCTCTAAATTTAGTTATGAGATGTCTTTTACCATTCTTCTTCAACATAATATCAGCAAACTTTTTCCTGTTAAAATTACAGGTATGCTTCTTCAAATATAATTGTAAACAGTCTTCGCACCGCTTCTTAAACTGCTTAACCAATCCATAGTAGTGGTTATTCTCCAAAAAGATTAGTTTGTCGGGTTCTTGTCCTTCTTCATTCGTGCCTATGGTCTGCTTCATAATATAGTCGGTTATTTCATATGTTTTCCCTTCCTTAACATATTTTTTCAATATTTCAACCGCTATTGAAAATGGTATTGGCGAGTTTTGTGGAAGGTTGAATTCAGCTCGGACGATATTACAGCGGTTCTTGTTCATTGGTTTAATATTTAGAATATCCTTACATAAGAAGAATAAGCAGTTGTTGTTTTTGCTGGGTGGTGATAATCTTACTCCTTCTTCAACCTTTGTTCTTTTATCTCTCACTCCTTCATAGCATCCTCCGCCGTTTTCTTGAACTATGGTTATTTCCACATATCTTATGTTTCTTTCATACCCGTTCTCGCTCGCTTCAATGTTGTTTATGTTAAACTCATTCAGAGCATCCATAAATACAGTATCGTATTGGCGGAGTTGAAATGAATTAAAACTTTTCTTTTTTAAATAGTGGTCGTATCGTTCATTAGCAGGAGCGGTGGAGTATGTTATAGATATATTTACATCCGCATCGTTGGTCATCCCTTTCCTTCTGGCATATCTTATAGCAGGTATCAATACCTTCTCTTCCAAGGTGTCTGTATCATAGAAGCTTATGTCTAGCTCCCTAAATTTGAATGTAAGAGAGTTCAGCCGATTATCCCTCCTAACTTCATAATCGTTTGCTCTAAACTCTCGCCTCTTCGCTTCCCTAGTCTTAGCCTCGCGGAGATTTGCCCTCGTATTACTACGAATGTTAGATAAAAGGTCTTGGCGGTTTCTTTTATCTTTCGTTTCAACCTTTCTAAGCTTAGCCTTAGCTTGAAGAAGTTGAACATATTGCTTGTTTGGTCTTGGTGGTAGTGGTGGTTTTGACATTTTACCGTTATGTATATATTAGGTAAGATATTTTTTCTGAAAATAATTAATTAATGTTTTTACCGTTATTATATAGGAGCTATTTGTTTAGATGAAAAATATTTTTACCAGATTAAAAAAAATTATTAGTTAGAACTTAAACCGCTACTTTACTCAATTTATCTTCCAGCTCTTGTATCTTCTTTTTGTATTCCTCTATGCTTTTGAGTTCTTGCTTTTGCTTTAATGCTTTTTCTTTTCTTTCCTCCTTCAACCTTTCTTGGTGGCGGTAGTAGTATGCGAGAGCTTTCTCGTTATTTCTCTTTCGTCTTGCTTCTCCTTCATATATTTTTGGTCTTTGCATCTTGTATTATATTATAGTTTATATATTTTTATAAATGTAAAATAATTAATTAAATTATTAATTTTAGCTTATTTCCTTCGTCAATATTGGTCCTTTTTGATTTCTACTTGATTTCTCTTTAATTTCTTATGATGATGATTTTTGGTCTGTAAGACACTTTTCGGGCTGGTATTTTGCTTGAAAAATACCTGCGTGAAAAGTGTAATCATCTTCTATATATATATGTATATATATTATATACATCTATATATACACACATATATATACACATATATATGTATATATATGTATATATAAAATATATATTATATATTATATATTATATATATATATATATATATATATATATATATATATATATATATATATATATATATATATATATATATATATATATATATATATATATATATATATATATATATATATTTATGTAGAATCGACAGGTCTAACCCGTATATCATAAAACAAGCCTTAGAGACATAAAAAAACGACATACGACATATCAAAAACATACATTGAAATATGTAAAAACATACAAAGACGTAAAACAAAATACGAAAAAATAAATACTAAGCCTTTTTTTGCCAAAATGACGACAAAAAACATATTTTACTATCATAAAATATATATAAATTTCATTTATATGTTTTTTGTCGTCATTTTGGCAAAAAAGGGCTTAGTATTCATTTTTTCGTATTTTGTTTTACGTCTTTGTATGTTTTTACATATTTCAATGTATGTTTTTGATATGTCGCATGTCGTTTTTTTTTATGTCTCTAAGGCTTGTTTTATGATATACGGGTTAGACCTGTCGATTCTACATAAATGATATATATATATATATATGTTTATGTATATAAGCAAGTAAAATGGACAGGCGAACAAAATAAGTAATATATATGCGTATGCGGACAGGAGCAAATGCAAATACGGATGAAACATCATGTTACGTAAGCAGTGAAAAATCTGTACATATCAGTGATGAGGAAAGCAAAAGAGTGTGTGAGATGAATGGTGTCAGAAATAAATACAAGGGAGTACAAAAGAAAAATTAAGGAGAAGCAAGTGTGAGAGCGGTGCATACAGGGCAAATATGGATAAAATATGTGAATAAATAGTGAAATGGATCTGGAAATAAGATGAGGATGCAAAGCAGAGACTGTGTGAGATGAGTTATTTCAGAAGATCTGTACAAAGAGTAGAAAAATAAAAACAACCAATTTCTTTTATTTATTTATTTATTTATTTATTTATTTATTTATTTATTTATTTATTTATTTATTTATTTATTTATTTATTTATTTATTTATTTATTTATTTATTTATTTATTTATTTCTTCTTTAGATGAATTTTTCAGGAAAGAATCGTTGTGGAAGCTAATTATGAAGATAAAGGCGTAGAGTCAACTGTAGCAAACATTTATAAACCAAAGAGAAAATATATAAACACAGCGAGAGATTGAAAAAAAACTAAAAATAAAACTACAACTAATATACATAAAAACGAAACAAGGATAAATATTTCTTTATTTTCCTTCCTTCTTTCTCGTATCGTATTGTATTGTATTGCATTTTATGGCATTGTATTGTATTGTATTGTATTGTATTGTGTTGTATTGTGTTGTATTGTGTTGTATTGTGTTATTGTCTTGTATTGTCTTGTGTGGTCTTGTATTGTCTTGTATTGTATTGTCTTGTATTATATTGTCTTGTCTTGTCTTGTCTTGTCTTGTCTTTTGTCTTGTCTTTTGTCGTGTCGTGTCTTGTCTTGTCTTGTCTTGTAATAGGCCTCCTGGATGAAAATCGCCCGCAAGGCACTTCAATCATCTCCCTCCTTACCGGACATCTCGATCAGAGCTCTTCACACATGTTGTGCTTCGACGCTGGCTTGGCGTAGCAACAGTAACAACAACAGTAATAACAAGAAGAACAACAACATCAGCAG
>WBZZ01006274.1:22500-30000 GCA_019918135.1 Paulinella micropora
GATAAGAATAAGAGGAAAAAAAAAAAAAAGAAAAAAAAAAAAAAAAGAAAGCAGACGTGACTCTCATAACATAAGATGGAAGACGAGAATGAGCAGGCTGGTGTGACACCAACTGATTATGGTCCTAGTACTCAGAAGAGAGGGGGGATAGAGACGGAGAGGAGAGAGAGGAGTATACGTATACAGCCGATGTAGAGTCGACAGGGGGGGGGGGGGGGGGGTAATGCACAAGAAGCGAGTGCAGGTCAGACTGGAGGCTCTCCACTGACAGAGGCAGAGAGAGAGATGGAGGATGTTGGCCAGAATATCCCAAATACATGGGAACAGTTGGCTACATATGATGATGAAGAGTCCTTCTTCCTTAACTACCCAACCTATTATAAAACACACATCTACATTCCTTACGAGAAAAGGAATAGACCAGGACAAGGTCAAAGCAACCTCCTGATCAAAATTCCCGGCCTTGCGAAGCCTCTCTTCAACAAAGTGAGGTTTGAGCACGAAAGAGTGCAATTGCAGGATATCAAGCATGGAGACACTCTTACACTGTGCGACATATACGACATATCTGCAACACTCTACGCTGCTGTGCTCGTTGCGGAATTTTATGAACGCACAAACATACAGTGGAAAAATAAACGCACAACTGCAGCATGGCTGTCTGTCTGTGGTGTCCCCACTGATATCAAGAATCTAGAAAGAAAGTTCGAAGGTAGAAACCAAATTGGCATTGAGTTTGCCCTTGAGGCTTTTGTAACTGCCTTCATACGGGCTTACAACGAGATGCACAAAGCCCTGAAAGACAACACAAGGCAACATCCTGTTTACGAGGAGGTTGACCAGTCTTGTCACGTGCTTGAACGCCTCACACAACTCCATAAGGGCCTCTTTGAGGGGAAGGAGCAAAAACCAACATGGAAGCAATGGGCACACACGAAGAATCACACTCTCATTAAAGGCCCTCTCACAACAATCCCAAATAATAACAGAGCTGATAAGTCTTCCATGAGAGAAAAGGCACACTTCCTCTCTAGTGCCACAGGGCTTGCACAGTTCGTGACTCATCTAGCACGACAGGTGAAAGAAGAAGAGACGAGACAGAAAGAGGAGAAGGAGCAGAAGGAGAAGATAGCTGTGGCAATGGCAGTACGGGTGGCTCCACATCCAACGGCTCCACCTACCACATCTAACCCAGCTCCCAAGAAAGCAGGAGGAGGACCCACAGGAGGAGGACCCCAAGGGGGAGGGACAGTAATTAACTTGACTGACTCCCAGAAGAAAATCAGGCGTTGCAGGCAGCCCGAGCTAAAATCAAAATTGGGGGAGGGGGCCTTAAGCTCTATGCTATCACTGCCAATGAGGCTGACACAGAGAAGACCCTCATGACTAAGCTCAATGAGATGGACAGATGCTTCCAGCAAAACCAGCGTGAGGTGGAGCAGGAGTATGAAGTCCTAGAACATCTCTGTGATCGATCCCTCCTTGGAGCTGGTTTTGATCGTATAACTTATGAGAAGTACAGAGGAGAGGAGGAGCTAGCAAGGAAAGGTGAACATGCAGAGATGAGTTGTACTCGGGCCATTGCTGCCCTCATTCGATACTTTAAGGCAAGTGAATACCAACACTTGTGCACGGGCACATTGATTGGGTTTGAAATTTTTGATTTAGTATCGGAGCAGTTGCAATCTGTCACTCAGCTTGCATCTGTCTTAACAAATGTGGGCACCCAGTACACTCTCTTTTATAACCACAAAGCCATACTCCTATATTTCCTCAGTGCTTTGCAAGTCTACAACAAAAATAAGCTCACACTGCTCATGCAAGACTGCAAAACCTTCGACAAGGTAAAGCACTTGAACTTTTTGGAGATGAGCGTCTTTGAGGCCACGACTAAGGCCATGAGCCCAAAAATGTTGTGGACCGAAGTAATGACCGCTTGTCAGAGGCTCGACAGCCAGACAGCATCATTGATCGGTTCTGCATCGGCTTCTGCTCAACCGCAAGCCGCACATACGTAACGATCTCTAGGAAAGCGGCCAAGAGAGAACAGTCGTGAAGCTAACACCTTGTATTCCTTGGTGGGCACGGGCACAATGCTTCAAACACATAAATAAAAATGCCCGTACAACCACGATGTCGAGTACACCCGCATCCGATACACACTCCTCAAGAACGTACGGTCGGACGAAACCAACACCGTCGCTGTTCTGCGCCGACTGCGCAATGATCAGGGGTGGTAATTACAGGATGTCGCGGACCATGACCATGAACTAGCTGACGCGATCAATTCTCTTTTCGCTAGAGATGATCAGAAAACGGCAGCGATAGAAGCCGCAAGTAGAGGAAGAGGTGGAACACGAGGAAGAGGAGGAGGGAGAGGAATCAATCGAGGAGTAGGAGCCCCTTTTGCACGAGGCACATACACTCGCGGGGGGGAGAGAGGATTTGTGAGAAGAGGAGGAGGAAGAGGTGTATTTCAAGGTAGAAGAGGAGGAAGATGGGTTGGCCGAGGTGGATACGGCAGCGCAGAGCGCCCGTACCACAGAGATGGGGGCTGGGCAGACGGCTCAAGCTCAAGCTCGAGTTCCTCAGCACCACAGGCCTATGCGACATCAGGCGCAACCACTACCGACACTGATGCAGACTCAGGTAACAGATTTGAGGTAGTCCAATGACTAGAGAAGGAGGGAGAAACAGAACAGCAAACATTGCACGATACACCGTTGTGCAGGTCCCAACCAAGGGTACCAGTGAGTCTAAGAGCCCACAGCATGCCACAGACCAACTCAAAGGTAGTGCAATACCAGTACACCCATCACGACAACAAACAGTGTATGCTGCTAATAGGCAGGCGAGTCAAGCACTGGCAAAGAGAAAGCAGGCGGGCCTGTCGCAGCCACAGCCGAAGAAAGTAAGAATAGAACCGGCAATCAATCTTATCAACTTGCCGAGACAGACAATAGACAAGGAGGATGGAAGACATCAATCTCTCCTCACGGTCTCAAACAGAGAAAGCAAGGACAATCATCCTTCGCCTGTGAACAATACCCAAACAGACATTACGAAAACGGCAGAAAGGGAGGAGGAGGCGAACCTCGAGAAAATGATACAGATTTTAGAATACAAGCTCCTTGTATTGGCCTTAAAAAGTCACAGGCCAGACGCTTTATGCCATACGAACCTTTTTTGACACTGAAACATTAAATACCTTTATAAACGTTGGTAATGATACTATGGCGAATATTAATATTGTCGGCCGGAAATTTACTACGAAACACCATGCGTGGTTAGAAACTAATATGAAAAAATCATCTGGCACCTTGAAAGGAGTTAGTAGTCGGACGGATATAACGGGCATCATCACTTTAAATTTTAAATTGAAATCCGGACGAGTATATCGAGTGGACTTGTACGTTGTCCCCGAATACCACGGATCTGTTCTTTTGTCGTACGACCAACTGGCGACAATGAACGTAGTGCTTGATTGCGCCGCCAAAAGAGTCATATACGGCGTACAGCCAGGAGAAGAATATACTGTCGACTCTCTCCATGCTATTGACTAATACGAGGCCCTACACCTAGGGGTAGCATCGGAAGGGAAACAAGTGGCCATTACACACGCATATGAGGCATATATCCCAACGGACGCGGTGTCTAAAGATGGTTCAACCCTGTCAGACAAAAGAGAGGCGGAGGTCTATACGGCTACAGTCCCTACACAATGGGATAAAAAGTCGACAGACGATCTCCTTGAAAAGTGGAAAGAGGAGATTATATATGGGAAAAAGGTGCCCATCGCTGGCGAGATTTGAAGAAGGAGCAGGGGCCGATGTATATATTAAAGGTGGAAGAGAAGGACAGACAGGAGTTTATACAGAGGAGAAGGGGACGACTCCCTGATATCCCGGCAGAAGATACTAAAAGCTTTATTACCGAATTCTGGGGTGACGAGCCTACGTGGCCGCGCTCACTGACAGAAGTGAAAAAGTGCCTGCGCACTCTTTTTGAAAATAATAAACCATATACGGTCATACTCCTGTACAATGAGAAGGCAATATGGGCGCAGGAGATACGGGACCGGCTTATTGATCATCCGATACAGGTGCCCTCACGGAAGCAACACTTAGTGGTGGCTTGTCGTCTCGGGACTCGTGAGCAGAGCAGTGCATACAAGCGGAAGCTCAGAGACCAGGACAAGTTGAAATTGATTTCTCAATCATTCACATGCTTCGATGGTTTCTACACTTGAAAAGCTCCGTTGCAATATGCGATTAATAGACATGTTGGTAGGTCTGGCGGAGGACGACGAACCAGACACTGCCACATATGAAAAAACGGGAATGGACAATATATCAGAGAAGAGTTGGGCTTGGAGGAGGACAGAGCACCCCTCAAGCATCACAAGAGAATGTTAGAGGAGGAGTTTAAGGCGGCGATAGATGAGAAATTGGCAGGTGGAGCAGGTACGGAGAAGGAGAACGAGGTTTTGAAAGAGAGATTGAAGGCGAACAAAATGATTTTTGACTCCCTCAAGCGGGAGGTGTCAAGCAGGAAGACTTCACCGCGGTTATTTGTAAAATACCAGGTGCTGAGCCTTCCCCGGCGCCACGACGGGCAAATCTGAGTATACATGAAGCAAAGATCGCAGAAGAACAAGCACGACAGTTACTCGATGAGGATTTCATTGAGAGATCGAGATCTCCAATAGTTTCCCAACCGAGACTGGTGCATAAACCGGGAGGAGAATGGCGCTTAACAGTTAACTATGCCTGCGTTAATAAAATTTCAGAGGAGGAACGAAATCAATTACCTACTCTTGAAAAAGGAAGGCGAGTATTGCGGAACGCCAAGCTATACTCAGTCATTGATAGTACTATTGATCTGAAGAATTGCTTCTGGCAAATTCCACTGGATGAAAAAGTCCAGATGGCTGACTGCATTTGTAGTAGGAATGGAGATATATTAGTGGAAAGTGTTTCAGATGGGAATCAAACAGGCCCCGGGACTCTTTCAGAAAGCGATGCAAAGCATGCTGAGTAGCAAATATAATGATCAGACAGAAGGAAGTTTCATGAGGAGAAGGACAAAAGGAGGGAGAGTACGCATTTTGTTACATCGATGACATTATCGTGTAGTCCAATACGATGGAAGAGCACATCGACTATCTAACAGACATTTTCAGGCGTATCAAACTATTTGGCCTGAAATGTAATTTGAAGAAATGTCAACTCGCAAAGACAAGTGTGACATATTTGGGGTACGAAGTCTTTTACAATAGAGTCTCGATATCCAAAGAGAAGAGGGAGGAGATCATGAGCTGGCAGAGGCAGAAGAATCGCACAGAGCTGCACTCATTTCTTGCGATGGCGCAATATTACAGCCAGTTCATACCCAATTGGGGTGCAACTCGGGCTAAGTTGGAGAGAATGATTGACTTCGGTGATTTTGAGAAGTGGGATGATGAAGCCTTAGAAGCGTACAACACGCTCAAAGATCTCATTTATAAAGATCCGAAGGATGGCGGACTCGTGCGGATGATGCAAGACTTTTCGAAGAAATTCGTAGTCGACACAGACGCATCAAAGTTCGCGATCGGCGCAGTCTTACAACAGGAAGATGAGGAGAAAAAGTTGCGTCCAATCATGTTTATAAGTAGAAAGTTGTGTTCGGCGGAGCGAAACCATTATACTAGACAGAGAGAGGCACTGGTGGTGGTCTGGGCCATCAAAAGTTGAGAGAGTATTTATGGGGTGGACCTCAGTTTATAGTAAGGACTGATCACCAGAATTTACTATGGCTGATGAATCATGAACAGACTGGCAGTCTAGCGAGATGGCAGGCATTCTTGTCATGTTTCAATTTTACAATGGTCTATCTACCCGGCAAGCGAAATGTTTCACTCAGAAGTGGCAGCTCTCGTATCATCAGCAGAAATGGAGGATCTATCCCCAGACTACACATACGAAGGGCATCATATCGAGTCGATGCAGATGGCGAGAGGGGTCCGATATAACCGATCGGGTCTACGTCATAGCACGCAAGGTCCGGATCATGGGATATGTTGTACAGCACATGTCCTCGAGGATGCTGAGTGATCCTATGAAGCATATGAGAATATGAAGGTGGAGATAAAACAAGAAGAGATTAAGCAAGAAGCATATGCGGAACCCCCGCAGGAGAACAAGGAGGAGTTAGACGAAAACCCTGAGAGGATAGGAGTGCAGCTAGAGGATGGGACTATCCACACAGCCTCACCCACTGCATGGAGACAGCAACAGGCTCTCGATCAGGAGTTCAAAGAGCTAATACAGCTATACAAGAACCCGAACGAGCTGAACATGACGAAGGAGATTAAGGAGTAACAGAAGGAGATGGGGTGGAGAGACTGTCTCTTGTGGTACAAAGGCAAACACGGGCGCTATACATCACAACCAGACAAATGGACTCTCTGGGTTCCTGAGAAACTCAGACACATCATTTTTGTCGCTCATAACTGCCCACTACTGGCGCACCCGGGCCGACAAAGAACGCATATGTTCATTTCAAGACGATTCTGGTGGAAGAAGATGAAGGAGAATATTGATGAACAGGTCAATGCATGCATCCCATGCAAGACATCCAAAACAAAATTGAAGGCGAATTTTGGCCTGATCGGGACTTTTCCTTTACACTTAGGAATGTTCGAGTTCTTACACACTGATCATGTAGGACCTTTCCCGGTCACGACGGAATGTTACAGATACCTTCTAACGGCCCTATATAGACAGAGCCACCAACTATGTATGGGTGGTCCCAGTCAAAGACATTACGGGCGAAACAACAGCCAACTTGAAGGCGCTGATTGACAGGATCATCTCACAGATTGGGGTGCAGAGAAAAATATGCTCAGATCGAGGCTCTGACTTTAATAATGAAGTCATCGACAAGCTATCTGCATATTACGGCATGAAATAGCAATATGTCACCACCTATAACCCCAAAGCGAACGGCAAGATAGAGCGGGTGCATAGACCTCAAGGCCGCGCTGAAGATGTATTGTATGAAGAAGGAGAAGCAAAAGGCATGGGTGGATGCAGCATCCTCGTTTGCCTTTGCTATGAATTGCCTACCCTCTACAGCGTTAGGTTGTTCAAAAGGTTCCGTCTCGCCATACCAATTAGTATATGGGCGTGAGCCCGCCATCCCAGCATCACTGCTGCACCCAAAAGATTCATGGGCAGATCAGGATGAGCTGTTTGGGGTGAGACTTCGGGCGAAGATGGAGGCGGAGCAAATAGTACAGGCGCATAGGGAGGCGGAGCGCAGGAAGACTGATGCTGAAGGTGTCAGGCAGACACACCTGGATCAAGTCAGATTTCAGGTCGGGGATATTGTACTACTGTACCATCATCAGGTTCCTCAGGGAGTCAGCTCGAAGCTGTTCATCCACTGGAAAGGACCATACCAGATCATGGAACAGATGGGGCCTTTGAATTATAAAATCAGGGGCAGAGGGAAAGT
>WBZZ01006274.1:37500-55000 GCA_019918135.1 Paulinella micropora
TCTTTCCTATCCGCTGTCCTTGCTTCCGCCCATAGGATATCCTCACACGCCTCTCTCGCGATCGGCGAGTAACAGCATGCACATTTGTCTCGTGCCGCTACCTCGACTGCTTCCAACGCAGACACTTCCTCGCTGCGCGTGTCACGTTGATTGTTATTATGCGTGAACGGATGATACCAAAGCCCCGATGGCAACTTGGTGTCTTCCGCTCCCTGTTCCTCCCAATCATGTAGATCCACATCATGACCCATGATTGCGAACACCGCCCCCGGCGTTCGAAATTCAAACTGTGCCATTCGCACCTCCTTGACCGTATTACGTCGCTGTACATCATCAACGGCCTTATCCTTCTGTCCACTCTTGTCCTCATACCGAGAACAAAAATCAGGGACAACATTCCTTTTGCCCTTGATGTAATGAATGGTGAAGTCATACTCCGCCAATTCCAACTGCCACCTGGCCAACCTACCTGTATGATCTCCAGACATGAGCCATAGCAGGTTATGATGGTCCGTTCTAACCAAAATGTTAGGAGTACCCCACAGGTATTCCCGCAACCTCTGGAAAGCCCACACTATAGCGAGTGCTTCCCGCTGCCTTGTGCAGTATTCCTTTTCCGCCGGTATCAGCTGCCGGCTGATGAACATAACGGGCCGCAACTGCCCAATGGACTTGTCCATCTGTTGAAGCACCGCTCCTACCGCGTACGAAGACGCGTCAGTGTCGAGCACGAACTGTTCCTTCCAGTCAGGTAACATAAGAACTCGACCTCCCTGCCTTGGGTCTTTAGCGATCTCATCCTTGAGCTCCGCTATCACTCTCGTGACTTCCTCCGGCCATGGGTCGTCCCCGACCCCTTGCTTCAGGAATTTCCTGACCACCGCTACTCTTTCCGCAAACCCCGGAATGAATTCACCATAATACTGAGCCAGCGATATAAAGGAATGTAAGTCCGTCCGAGTCTTTGGCATCGGCATAGACGCTACATAGTTCCTCTTTTCATATGCAATCGCACACCGACCCTCTGAGATCTCATATCCCAGGTACTGTATCTTTCTTTGTGCGAAGTCACATTTCTGTGCATTCAAGCGCAATCCAAACGCGCTTATACGTCGCAAGACGTCCTGCACGTGTTCCACGTGTTTCTCCATACTCTCTGAATAAATGATAATATCATCTATGTAACAGAAAGCATAATCCTCCGTCGACCCAAGACGAACCACCGTCGCCTCATCGTCGTACTCCTTCCCCAGCATCTTAGTCATAGCATGCTGAAATAGACCCGGAGAGCACTTAAGACCCATCGGTAATACCTTCCACACGTATGTAGTCATTCCGACCATAAACGCTGTGAGATACCGACATGACTCATTAAGAGGGATTTGCCAAAACCCGCTCTTAAGATCAAGCGTAGTATACACCTTCGCATGCTTGAGCCGGTTGATCCCCTTCCTGAGATCTGGTACCGGTGTCTCGATCTGCTTCAGAATCTTATTGATCCTATAGTAATTGATACACATACGTAAGGACCCATCCGGCTTGGGCGCCATACGCACAGGTGAAGACACCCCCGATAAGCGTGCCTCAATGATGTCCTTCTCCAAAAGCTCCTGAGTGATTTCCCGAGCCATCCGATCCTCGTGATAGCTCATACGTGACGGTCTCCTGTGACCCACCACGTCTTCACCCAGCTTCCGTCCAAAGTTAGCCTCGTAACCCCGAACAGAGCCCGCCTCAAGAGGCCCAAATACCTCCATATTATTCTCCAAGATACCCTTGAGGGCATCTCGCTCCTTCATAGTACCTTCCCAAGTACTATATTTCTCCGCAATAGCCTTTTCCGCGGCTATCCTAGCCTCCTCAATCTCCTTATGAGAGGCCTTACGTGATAACTGCGCCACATCCTCCATCGGAATAGGCCGCTCATCCTCACGTACCATCGTCCCATGGTACCTAGTTTCCTCCTTGCCTCTCCACTGGGCAAGCTGTGCCACATGATCTATGATAATGGCATATTGCATTGCATGCGTGCGGTGATATATACCCGATATCCAAGAGAAGGCTTGCTTTCTCACATCCGCCATCTCACGTTGCATTAACATGGCCCCATAAGCCAACGCCTTCTCCTTCGTCCCCAATCGTAAAGCCAAGACCAGCTTATGGCCTCTATGTGGGATCGGGACCGGGTCATCAATAAGATGATCCTCTATATCCTGCCACCACATTTCCGTCCGAGTTCCCACTGGGATGACTATAGTGAAATCATCCACCGATAGCCTGTTTTTCAAGACCTCCTTAATGGCCTTGACTCCCTTAGGGAAAAACAAATTATCATCCCAGTGACTCTTCAAGAAGGCTTCTACGATCGGCTTAGGCTGCTTGACCGGCAGCTTATGTTGGGTAACATTCCAAACCACATGAGACGTCGTGGTCGAATGCACATCTATATAGACATGCTGATCACCGGCATCCTCCATGCCCGCAATCGTACCCCGCAACAATTCCGCTTTTGCTGCGTAGAGGTGTTCCAACCTCGCGTCTATCGCGGCCACTACCGCCTCATCCTTTGCGGAATCCCTACAGTCCACGTTCACGACCCTCACGTCGCGTGGGTCCCTGTAGGCCCAGCCAAAGGTTGTGGTCATGACATATTCCGTCTCCTGTATCTTGTCGTCAGAATTGTCAGCAACCACACTTGCTTCCCCAGAGTCCCCCGACTCTACTGTGCATACATGGAAGAACGAGACTGTTACAGGCTCCTGAATGTGGGGTGTGACCGAAGGCTCCGTGCCCTCGGACACCACCTTTGTCCACCCCCAGTCAGCGCGCATGACTGGTGAGACACTCACATCCAAATCGTGCGCTACCGCACATTGGCCTTCCCGCCGTAAAGGTTCATACGGTACTACCTCGTACCGCGGAGCCACCTCGGATCCACCGTACTGCACCACGTTCAGATCCGTATAAATCCGAGCGTGCATTCGTCTGAGGCTCCGCAGCCCCAACAGGAGACCACCAGCAAAGGCTGGGACGACCCAAAACCGATGAGAGAAAGACTTCCCGTCTTTCAAAAGGAACGTAAGCATGACTGACCCTGAGACCCCGGTCATGCCTCCCACTCCCTTGATCCTCAATCGACACGGCCGAAACCCGTGTCTAAACCATGGTTCCCTGCTCCATAGTTCAATAAATTCCTTCCCGAGTACATTCAGAGATGCCATTGTATCATTGCCCACAATGCATTCCTGCTGTACATCCTCAATAAAAATTTTAGTGAATAATAAAGGCAATTCAGCTTTCCCCGGGCCACACCCGTCCGCTGAAAGTGCTTCATAACCACCAAAATATTTACTATCAAGCGCCTCCGACGCTAACTCCACATTAAGGTCCGTGCCTTTCTTCATCACCGGACATAGAGTGTCCCTGTGACTATCAAGGTCCTCAACCTGCTCATTCTGTCCATCCTGGCCTTCCAAGGCCACCGCGTCCGTAGCTTCCTGGACTCCCCGCGTTACCACGCGTGTCCTATCATCAAATCGCAGGTCATGAGTAACCATGTCGCCTCCGTGGCCGACAGGCAACTCACCCGACTTATTCTCCCTCCCGACCTCCGAGTCAGGCGCTGGGATTGCCTCCTGGGATCCCTGGCCCCGCACTTGCATTAATGCTTTTTGCCCTGCACATTCACCAACATGTCCACTAGCGTTATACCAAACGCCATACCCTGGACTTGTTGCTGCGGAGGCATCTGCCCTCCGACGGTCCCCTGACCGCCTCCCATCGGCATACCAGGAGCAGGCAAGATTGGTGCTGGAGGGATGTAAGATTGTCCCCCATAAGCAACCACCTGCTGCTGTGGCTGCCCCTGGTAGAACTGCTGCTGCATCGGCTGCCCGTAGCCTACTGGTAACTGCTGCCCCGGAGCTGGACCCGCATAGTAAGCACCTGCTCCCGCCTGCTGCATATGCGATGAGGGAAAAGTTCCCGCACCCCCCCCCCCATACACATTTGCATTAGGAAAAAGGGAACTACCCTGATTGCCGCCCCACTGCGGGCTCCGATTTGAGATGGGACGTTCCCGTGAATCTGAACGCCCTCCCCGACGTCGCGGTGGAGATCGATCTCGGCTCCGCTCCGGTGACCTATCTCGATTCCGTGAATCGCGTCGTCCTCGGTCGTATCCGCCACGAACATGCCCTCCTCGATCGTATCCTCGTCGATCTCGGGCTTCATCCCTCTCGTCGTAATGACGACCGCCCGATACATGAGTGACCTCACGATCACTACGACGATCTCTTGACCTTGAACGACTACGTCGGTTGTCAAGGTGCCCTCGATCCGACCGATCGCTCGAACTAGACGACGAGCTCGACGAAGAACTAGCAGCCGACCTTGCTGAGGACGCATCCGATGACCCCCGTAAATTCCATGAGGGGTCCACGGATTCATTCCCGTGCCTGCCCGGGATATCTCTTCCCATAGACGCCGGTGCGTCGCCGCCATCTGAAGTGAGAGGGTTCCATGCCCTGAACTTTTCCCATTCACCCTTCAAATAAGGTGCCTCACCAGGATCCGTCTATCCCTTCTGATCGTATGTCTTCCGATCACGATCCTGAAGGTTCTTGAGCTCCTGCGAATACTTATTCGTATTCAACAAGCCATGGAAGGGACCCACTGGATATTCGTAGCGTACCTTCCTCAAGACTTCCTTCTGCACCGAGTCATCCCAGCCTTCAGGATGAAAATTCTGGCAATTGCTCTTGCACATGGCTCCCGATTTGAGCCACAAGGCTCCCGCCTTCTTCATGCACAACGGCCTATGCACCCTGGGGTTGTAGTATGACCTCTGGAACCGTTGACGACCTTGCCCCGGCCCCCCTTGGGGTCTCTGACCATAGAACTGAGGTCCCCTGCGCGAGTACCCCTGGCCCCAATAAACTTCATCCCCAGGCTCGAATGGTCCCGCACCATCCCCTCCCCCCTGGTTCTGATTACCTTGAGTGGGAGTCCCTGACCTCGGACCCGACCACTTCCACTCATCGATGATGGTTTTCTGGACTCGACGCATGACTTTCCCCAACACGTCTTCATCCACGTTCCATATCTCCGGACTGGCCTCAGGGGTAGACTGTCCAGTACCCTTGAGGAGGTATTCCCATACCTCTGTGTCCGTCTGAATCTCTTTCGCCATCTTAATAAAGACTTGATTGTTCAGATCGAACAATGCCACAGCCGTCAATTTGAAGGCTTCTGCAGGTGTGAGCATAATCACCATGTCCATTATCCTCTGGAACATGTAGTGGAGTACAGGCTTCTTATTCACCATCCACTTGACCTCCGCCTGCAGCTGACTGACCTCCTGTGACTTAGAGGCAAAAACATGGTAGCCCATCTTCTCTGCGAGCATCAGACCAATACTATCGACACACATGGCGTCGAACCGAGTAGACTGCAGCTTTCCCCAAAAAGCTGCCCACACCTCGCTTTGCATAAGCCATTCGTTGTCCACCGATGACTGGCAACGAAAGAACCTATCAGCCACTATGGCCACATCCTCAGGCGTATAAATGTTAGCTGAACGACAGACCCAACGTACCTCTGTCAGCCACATACGAAGCTCAGAGATATGCCTAGGAATTGCAACCTTCTGATTGTCCAGAGCAAAAGCCTTCTGGTCACCCAGAAGGCGGTCCACATCCTTCTGGTGACGTTCAATAGTACGACGTCGTTCCTCGTCGTTCTTTTCCATCTTACGGTTCCATGACGAAACCGCAAGCTTTCGTCGTTCTGCCTGGCCATCCCAAGCCACAGCAAAATGATAAAAAGCTTTGGCCATATAAACGATGGCATCCACTACCAGCAATCGTTCCAACGTGACGAGATTTTCAGACGATCCCGCTGTAGCCCAAGTGGGCTTTGTCCCTGAGACTGCCTTGTCCCAGAAGCCATCCATAGGGTCGAAAATGGGCGTGAACACGTCGTCTATTGAGAGCACTTTAGCCCCAACACCACTCTTGGGCCGAAAAATAAAGTTGCCCATTGCGTGCACAGTGGGTGACACTCTGGCCCAAACCTGACTGTGAAACTGAGCAAACTTTTGCACTTCAGTCCATCTTGGATGCCCTTGATCCAAGACATCCCAAGACTGCCAACAGCCAACCAAGTCGTACACAGGCTGTCCGTGACGTTTGACAAAGTCACGAGAAAGGTCTCCAGCCATGGCTGTGGTGCCCCAGGCTTCAGCTTGGACTTGTCCCAACCTCGCTATATTGAGATCGACCATTCCCTCCGTTGATGCCATCAATCTGGACGCATCCAGCCTCTCAGGCGTCCAGTAGTGGGTCCCCATGCCCACAGCTTCTGCAATCTGAACCACCATCTCTGCTGCCACCATAACATTGGCCACTGTGGTGCGTCCGATCACAAGTGTGTCCCACACGTTCCTCGTCGAACCAGGCGAGATAGCATTAATGCATCGTCTGACCGTCTGCAATGCCTTTGTGGACGGTAACTGGTCCGCCCAACTATCACCTGTGAGACGAAACTGCCACATCGTCTTCAAATCGTCTTCCAGACGAGCAGAGATGAAGTGCAAAGAGGGAGGTGTTCCCCCTGTTGTCGACGAACTCGACGCTGTGAGGGCTCCTGCCCCCATAAAACGTGTACTAAGAGAGGAAGGTACCAAAGACCCACCCCCCCTAGTATACGCTGGTGTAGAATAAGGGCTGCTTGCTGTCAACATCCTCCTCCTATTCTCACGTGGTAACATATCGAAATGAGAAAGAGAAGAGAGATGTGAGAAAGCAACAAATGACACACACAGCACACACACACAACTGCTCCACACACAGCTTATGAGTTATGCTGGTGACACCTGTTTCCTCCAACCGAATACAAAACAAATGTGCGTGCTCCTACACCTCACACACAATCTGTTTCTATCCCTCTCCCCCTAAGGAGAGCTCAACTGTCTAAAGCAAAACTTGAAAAAGGTCAACACCCTTTTCTGTCGGAAATTCCGAGGTGTCAAAACCTCAAGAAAAACAAGGCAAGAAAAACGTGAGAACTTGAGCTTTTCGTGAACCTCACGAAAAGCAAAAGCAAAACCCCGTTCAATTTTTGTTAGTGGCTCCAGATGTAACCGGAACAGCTACTCTGACACTTAGTCGTACCTCAACTGGAGAGGGGCAGACCAAGCATAAGAGTCAAGTAACGACAAGCCGGACAACACTTGATGCCACTATGTAATGTACGGGCCGGCCGACAGTCCGGCAGAGCCGACATGTGAGATTTAGTTCAAGTAGAGAGCTGTTTTGGCCCGCAGGGCATGTGTACCTGAAGCAGTGAGGTGTGGCACCGTAGCCTGAAGCTACGCCAATGTCGGCCGGCCCGTACATTACATAGTGGCATCAAGTGTTGTCCGGCTTGTCGTTACTTGACTCTTATGCTTGGTCTGCCCCTCTCCAGTTGAGGTACGACTAAGTGTCAGAGTAGCTGTTCCGGTTACATCTGGAGCCACTAACAAAAATTGAACGGGGTTTTGCTTTTGCTTTTCGTGAGGTTCACGAAAAGCTCAAGTTCTCACGTTTTTCTTGCCTTGTTTTTCTTGAGGTTTTGACACCTCGGAATTTCCGACAGAAAAGGGTGTTGACCTTTTTCAAGTTTTGCTTTAGACAGTTGAGCTCTCCTTAGGGGGAGAGGGATAGAAACAGATTGTGTGTGAGGTGTAGGAGCACGCACATTTGTTTTGTATTCGGTTGGAGGAAACAGGTGTCACCAGCATAACTCATAAGCTGTGTGTGGAGCAGTTGTGTGTGTGTGCTGTGTGTGTCATTTGTTGCTTTCTCACAACTCTCTTCTCTTTCTCATTTCGATATGTTACCACGTGAGAATAGGAGGAGGATGTTGACAGCAAGCAGCCCTTATTCTACACCAGCGTATACTAGGGGGGGTGGGTCTTTGGTACCTTCCTCTCTTAGTACACGTTTTATGGGGGCAGGAGCCCTCACAGCGTCGAGTTCGTCGACAACAGGGGGAACACCTCCCTCTTTGCACTTCATCTCTGCTCGTCTGGAAGACGATTTGAAGACGATGTGGCAGTTTCGTCTCACAGGTGATAGTTGGGCGGACCAGTTACCGTCCACAAAGGCATTGCAGACGGTCAGACGATGCATTAATGCTATCTCGCCTGGTTCGACGAGGAACGTGTGGGACACACTTGTGATCGGACGCACCACAGTGGCCAATGTTATGGTGGCAGCAGAGATGGTGGTTCAGATTGCAGAAGCTGTGGGCATGGGGACCCACTACTGGACGCCTGAGAGGCTGGATGCGTCCAGATTGATGGCATCAACGGAGGGAATGGTCGATCTCAATATAGCGAGGTTGGGACAAGTCCAAGCTGAAGCCTGGGGCACCACAGCCATGGCTGGAGACCTTTCTCGTGACTTTGTCAAACGTCACGGACAGCCTGTGTACGACTTGGTTGGCTGTTGGCAGTCTTGGGATGTCTTGGATCAAGGGCATCCAAGATGGACTGAAGTGCAAAAGTTTGCTCAGTTTCACAGTCAGGTTTGGGCCAGAGTGTCACCCACTGTGCACGCAATGGGCAACTTTATTTTTCGGCCCAAGAGTGGTGTTGGGGCTAAAGTGCTCTCAATAGACGACGTGTTCACGCCCATTTTCGACCCTATGGATGGCTTCTGGGACAAGGCAGTCTCAGGGACAAAGCCCACTTGGGCTACAGCGGGATCGTCTGAAAATCTCGTCACGTTGGAACGATTGCTGGTAGTGGATGCCATCGTTTATATGGCCAAAGCTTTTTATCATTTTGCTGTGGCTTGGGATGGCCAGGCAGAACGACGAAAGCTTGCGGTTTCGTCATGGAACCGTAAGATGGAAAAGAACGACGAGGAACGACGTCGTACTATTGAACGTCACCAGAAGGATGTGGACCGCCTTCTGGGTGACCAGAAGGCTTTTGCTCTGGACAATCAGAAGGTTGCAATTCCTAGGCATATCTCTGAGCTTCGTATGTGGCTGACAGAGGTACGTTGGGTCTGTCGTTCAGCTAACATTTATACGCCTGAGGATGTGGCCATAGTGGCTGATAGGTTCTTTCGTTGCCAGTCATCGGTGGACAACGAATGGCTTATGCAAAGCGAGGTGTGGGCAGCTTTTTGGGGAAAGCTGCAGTCTACTCGGTTCGACGCCATGTGTGTCGATAGTATTGGTCTGATGCTCGCAGAGAAGATGGGCTACCATGTTTTTGCCTCTAAGTCACAGGAGGTCAGTCAGCTGCAGGCGGAGGTCAAGTGGATGGTGAATAAGAAGCCTGTACTCCACTACATGTTCCAGAGGATAATGGACATGGTGATTATGCTCACACCTGCAGAAGCCTTCAAATTGACGGCTGTGGCATTGTTCGATCTGAACAATCAAGTCTTTATTAAGATGGCGAAAGAGATTCAGACGGACACAGAGGTATGGGAATACCTCCTCAAGGGTACTGGACAGTCTACCCCTGAGGCCAGTCCGGAGATATGGAACGTGGATGAAGACGTGTTGGGGAAAGTCATGCGTCGAGTCCAGAAAACCATCATCGATGAGTGGAAGTGGTCGGGTCCGAGGTCAGGGACTCCCACTCAAGGTAATCAGAACCAGGGGTGAGGGGATGGTGCGGGACCATTCGAGCCTGGGGATGAAGTTTATTGGGGCCAGGGGTACTCGCGCAGGGGACCTCAGTTCTATGGTCAGAGACCCCAAGGGGGGCCGGGGCAAGGTCGTCAACGGTTCCAGAGGTCATACTACAACCCCAGGGTGCATAGGCCGTTGTGCATGAAGAAGGCGGGAGCCTTGTGGCTCAAATCGGGAGCCATGTGCAAGAGCAATTGCCAGAATTTTCATCCTGAAGGCTGGGATGACTCGGTGCAGAAGGAAGTCTTGAGGAAGGTACGCTACGAATATCCAGTGGGTCCCTTCCATGGCTTGTTGAATACGAATAAGTATTCGCAGGAGCTCAAGAACCTTCAGGATCGTGATCGGAAGACATACGATCAGAAGGGATAGACGGATCCTGGTGAGGCACCTTATTTGAAGGGTGAATGGGAAAAGTTCAGGGTATGGAACCCTCTCACTTCAGATGGCGGCGACGCACCGGCGTCTATGGGAAGAGATATCCCGGGCAGGCACGGGAATGAATCCGTGGACCCCTCATGGAATTTACGGGGGTCATCGGATGCGTCCTCAGCAAGGTCGGCTGCTAGTTCTTCGTCGAGCTCGTCGTCTAGTTCGAGCGATCGGTCGGATCGAGGGCACCTTGACAACCGACGTAGTCGTTCAAGGTCAAGAGATCGTCGTAGTGATCGTGAGGTCACTCATGTATCGGGCGGTCGTCATTACGACGAGAGGGATGAAGCCCGAGATCGACGAGGATACGATCGAGGAGGGCATGTTCGTGGCGGATACGACCGAGGACGACGCGATTCACGGAATCGAGATAGGTCACCGGAGCGGAGCCGAGATCGATCTCCACAGCGACGTCGGGGAGGGCGTTCAGATTCACGGGAACGTCCCATCTCAAATCGGAGCCCGCAGTGGGGCGGCAATCAGGGTAGTTCCCTTTTTCCTAATGCAAATGTGTATGGGGGGGGGGGGTGCGGGAACTTTTCCCTCATCGCATATGCAGCAGGCGGGAGCAGGTGCTTACTATGCGGGTCCAGCTCCGGGGCAGCAGTTACCAGTAGGCTACGGGCAGCCGATGCAGCAGCAGTTCTACCAGGGGCAGCCACAGCAGCAGGTGGTTGCTTATGGGGGACAGTCTTACATCCCTCCAGCACCAATCTTGCCTGCTCCTGGTATGCCGATGGGAGGCGGTCAGGGGACCGTCGGAGGGCAGATGCCTCCGCAGCAACAAGTCCAGGGTATGGCGTTTGGTATAACGCTAGTGGACATGTTGGTGAATGTGCAGGGCAAAAGCATTAATGCAAGTGCGGGGCCAGGGATCCCAGGAGGCAATCCCAGCGCCTGACTCGGAGGTCGGGAGGGAGAATAAGTCGGGTGAGTTGCCTGTCGGCCACGGAGGCGACATGGTTACTCATGACCTGCGATTTGATGATAGGACACGCGTGGTAACGCGGGGAGTCCAGGAAGCTACGGACGCGGTGGCCTTGGAAGGCCAGGATGGACAGAATGAGCAGGTTGAGGACCTTGATAGTCACAGGGACACTCTATGTCCGGTGATGAAGAAAGGCACGGACCTTAATGTGGAGTTAGCGTCGGAGGCGCTTGATAGTAAATATTTTGGTGGTTATGAAGCACTTTCAGCGGACGGGTGTGGCCCGGGGAAAGCTGAATTGCCTTTATTATTCACTAAAATTTTTATTGAGGATGTACAGCAGGAATGCATTGTGGGCAATGATACAATGGCATCTCTGAATGTACTCGGGAAGGAATTTATTGAACTATGGAGCAGGGAACCATGGTTTAGACACGGGTTTCGGCCGTGTCGATTGAGGATCAAGGGAGTGGGAGGCATGACCGGGGTCTCAGGGTCAGTCATGCTTACGTTCCTTTTGAAAGACGGGAAGTCTTTCTCTCATCGGTTTTGGGTCGTCCCAGCCTTTGCTGGTGGTCTCCTGTTGGGGCTGCGGAGCCTCAGACGAATGCACGCTCGGATTTATACGGATCTGAACGTGGTGCAGTACGGTGGATCCGAGGTGGCTCCGCGGTACGAGGTAGTACCGTATGAACCTTTACGGCGGGAAGGCCAATGTGCGGTAGCGCACGATTTGGATGTGAGTGTCTCACCAGTCATGCGCGCTGACTGGGGGTGGACAAAGGTGGTGTCCGAGGGCACGGAGCCTTCGGTCACACCCCACATTCAGGAGCCTGTAACAGCCTCGTTCTTCCATGTATGCACAGTAGAGTCGGGGGACTCTGGGGAAGCAAGTGTGGTTGCTGACAATTCTGACGACAAGATACAGGAGACGGAATATGTCATGACCACAACCTTTGGCTGGGCCTACAGGGACCCACGCGACGTGAGGGTCGTGAACGTGGACTGTAGGGATTCCGCAAAGGATGAGGCGGTAGTGGCCGCGATAGACGCGAGGTTGGAACACCTCTACGCAGCAAAAGCGGAATTGTTGCGGGGTACGATTGCGGGCATGGAGGATGCCGGTGATCAGCATGTCTATATAGATGTGCATTCGACCACGACGTCTCATGTGGTTTGGAATGTTACCCAACATAAGCTGCCGGTCAAGCAGCCTAAGCCGATCGTAGAAGCCTTCTTGAAGAGTCACTGGGATGATAATTTGTTTTTCCCTAAGGGAGTCAAGGCCATTAAGGAGGTCTTGAAAAACAGGCTATCGGTGGATGATTTCACTATAGTCATCCCAGTGGGAACTCGGACGGAAATGTGGTGGCAGGATATAGAGGATCATCTTATTGATGACCCGGTCCCGATCCCACATAGAGGCCATAAGCTGGTCTTGGCTTTACGATTGGGGACGAAGGAGAAGGCGTTGGCTTATGGGGCCATGTTAATGCAACGTGAGATGGCGGATGTGAGAAAGCAAGCCTTCTCTTGGATATCGGGTATATATCACCGCACGCATGCAATGCAATATGCCATTATCATAGATCATGTGGCACAGCTTGCCCAGTGGAGAGGCAAGGAGGAAACTAGGTACCATGGGACGATGGTACGTGAGGATGAGCGGCCTATTCCGATGGAGGATGTGGCGCAGTTATCACGTAAGGCCTCTCATAAGGAGATTGAGGAGGCTAGGATAGCCGCGGAAAAGGCTATTGCGGAGAAATATAGTACTTGGGAAGGTACTATGAAGGAGCGAGATGCCCTCAAGGGTATCTTGGAGAATAATATGGAGGTATTTGGGCCTCTTGAGGCGGGCTCTGTTCGGGGTTACGAGGCTAACTTTGGACGGAAGCTGGGTGAAGACGTGGTGGGTCACAGGAGACCGTCACGTATGAGCTATCACGAGGATCGGATGGCTCGGGAAATCACTCAGGAGCTTTTGGAGAAGGACATCATTGAGGCACGCTTATCGGAGGTGTCTTCACCTGTGCGTATGGCGCCCAAGCCGGATGGGTCCTTACGTATGTGTATCAATTACTATAGGATCAATAAGATTCTGAAGCAGATCGAGACACCGGTACCAGATCTCAGGAAGGGGATCAACCGGCTCAAGCATGCGAAGGTGTATACTACGCTTGATCTTAAGAGCGGGTTTTGGCAAATCCCTCTTAATGAGTCATGTCGGTATCTCACAGCGTTTATGGTCGGAATGACTACATACGTGTGGAAGGTATTACCGATGGGTCTTAAGTGCTCTCCGGGTCTATTTCAGCATGCTATGACTAAGATGCTGGGGAAGGAGTACGACGATGAGGCGACGGTGGTTCGTCTTGGGTCGACGGAGGATTATGCTTTCTGTTACATAGATGATATTATCATTTATTCAGAGAGTATGGAGAAACACGTGGAACACGTGCAGGACGTCTTGCGACGTATAAGCGCGTTTGGATTGCGCTTGAATGCACAGAAATGTGACTTCGCACAAAGAAAGATACAGTACCTGGGATATGAGATCTCAGAGGGTCGGTGTGCGATTGCATATGAAAAGAGGAACTATGTAGCGTCTATGCCGATGCCAAAGACTCGGACGGACTTACATTCCTTTATATCGCTGGCTCAGTATTATGGTGAATTCATTCCGGGGTTTGCGGAAAGAGTAGCGGTGGTCAGGAAATTCCTGAAGCAAGGGGTCGGGGACGACCCATGGCCGGAGGAAGTCACGAGAGTGATAGCGGAGCTCAAGGATGAGATCGCTAAAGACCCAAGGCAGGGAGGTCGAGTTCTTATGTTACCTGACTGGAAGGAACAGTTCGTGCTCGACACTGACGCGTCTTCGTACGCGGTAGGAGCGGTGCTTCAACAGATGGACAAGTCCATTGGGCAGTTGCGGCCCGTTATGTTCATCAGCCGGCAGCTGATACCGGCGGAAAAGGAATACTGCACAAGGCAGCGGGAAGCACTCGCTATAGTGTGGGCTTTCCAGAGGTTGCGGGAATACCTGTGGGGTACTCCTAACATTTTGGTTAGAACGGACCATCATAACCTGCTATGGCTCATGTCTGGAGATCATACAGGTAGGTTGGCCAGGTGGCAGTTGGAATTGGCGGAGTATGACTTCACCATTCATTACATCAAGGGCAAAAGGAATGTTGTCCCTGATTTTTGTTCTCGGTATGAGGACAAGAGTGGACAGAAGGATAAGGCCGTTGATGATTTACAGCGACGTAATACGGTCAAGGAGGTGCGAATGGCACAGTTTGAATTTCGAACGCCGGGGGCGGTGTTCGCAATCATGGGTCATGATGTGGATCTACATGATTGGGAGGAACAGGGAGCGGAAGACACCAAGTTGCCATCGGGGCTTTGGTATCATCCGTTCACGCATAATAACAATCAACGTGACACGCGCAGCGAGGAAGTGTCTGCGTTGGAAGCAGTCGAGGTAGCGGCACGAGACAAATGTGCATGCTGTTACTCGCCGATCGCGAGAGAGGCGTGTGAGGATATCCTATGGGCGGAAGCAAGGACCGCGGATAGGAAAGAGGGGGAGGATGTTATGGAAGGAAGGCAGGGTGCCTTTAACGCGGTCTTGTTACCGAAGGGCCCGATGTGCCTTAACTTGGAGGATGAAGAAAAAGTTAAGGAGGAACATCTTTTTCAGTTGCCGGAGGCACATCCGGAAAAGGTTCGATTCCAGTTGGAAACTGACACGGCAGTCAGACTGGCGTCGGTGGAAACTTTTCGGACTTTCACAAAGGAAAGTACGGAGTATAAGGAGTTGAGAGAACATCTGCTCAATCCACAGGCAAGGCCCGAGGACATTGACATAAGGAAACTCAAACGGTGCTTGGTACTAAAGGATGGACTCCTTTGGTATATGGGAAAAGATGGCGTATATACCAATGAGGAGGATCGATGGTTGTTATGGGTTCCGCAGGAACTCAGAACGTCTTTGTTAATTGCGGCGCATCATTGTCCTATGCAGAGCCACCCGGGGGTGGAAAGGATGACGTGGTCGTTAAGGAGACGTTTTTGGTGGAATAACCTGGGAGAACGGGTTAAGGAGTTTGTGAAGGGTTGTCCTCATTGTCAGATGGCTAAGTTGCCATATAGGCCGAAGATGGGGCTTAAGGGTGAATATGATATCACTCTGGATATTTTCGATACCTTGCATATCGATCATGTGGGTCCTTTTCCAGAGGCGGGAACGGAAAAATTCAAATATCTCTTAACGGTTATTGATCGAACTTCCAATTATGTCATTACTGTCCCTGTTACGGATGTGACAGCGGAAGTGACAGCGGCGGCGCTGATTGATCAGGTATTCGGCCGTATTGGGATACCGAGAAGGATTATTTCGGATAGAGGAACGAGTTTCGCGAATGAGGTTTCGCAAAGGATTGCCAAGTTCTTTGGGTTCGATTGGCAGTATGTGACTGCTTTTAACCCAATGGCGAATGGTAAGATTGAACGCGTTCACAGGACGTTGAAAGCAGCGTTGAAGACTTATTGTAAGAACAGCCAGCTTAACTGGGTATATGTGGTACCTATGTTCACGTTTGCTGTCAACAATTTAGCTTCGGCGTCGTTAGGCGGACACGCGCGGGGTGTCAGTCCGCATCAGGTGGTCTATGGACGGGCGTTAAACACGCCGACGGAACTGTTGTTTCCGCCTGATAAGTGGGAACCGTGTGAACTGTTAGGAGTTCGCTTACGAGCGATCGCGGAAGCACGGAGTGCGATTGAGAAGTGTCGGGAGACGCTGAGAGAGGTTCAGCGGGAACAGGAAATGGGCAAGTACTCTCATGTGGAGTACAAGGAAGGTGATACAGTGTTGCTGTATGTACCGACGGTACCGAAAGGGGTATCGATTAAGTTTTACAATAAGTGGCATGGGCCATTTAAGATAGTACGTCAGACGGGTGCGTACAATTACAAGATTGCACCTACGGGGGCACGTGGAAGGGAACAGATTGTTCATGTTCGTCGGTTGGCGAAGTTCAGTCCTTATTTGCTGGAGGACGAGAATGAGGAACAAGCGCTGAGGCGTATTGCACCAGCGTTTAGACAGCCGCCAGCATTGCTTACGCGCAAGGAGCGTGAGGAGGCGTTGCGAAAGCAACAGAAGGAAGAAAAGGCTGAGGCCAGGAATGCTGGACAACAGGATCGTTCGGCTTCGGACGTCAAGGTAGACGTCAAAGATGGGAGGGAAATTCCGAAGTCATCGGAAATGTCAGATCGGAAAGGCACGGTATGGAAGAAACCGTGGATAGCCGGTAAGGAAGTGGCTAAGATCGACTGGCAGGTTGATAAGTTCTATCTATGTCGACCGCACGAGGATACGGTCATGGATAAGGACTTTGATTATTTCTTTTTAATGCAGGTTACGTATGTACAGCCTAGAACGCGGGTACGGGCTGCGTTGGGACTTGCTCCGACAATGCACTTTTGGAGGAGCAAGAGTGTTATTGATATGACGCGGGAAAGAATCTTTGCGCCAGTATTTCGAGACGGCAAAGATTTGGAGCAGTGGGATGCGTCCATCGAGAAGGACGATGAGGATTTTACACCATGGACGGTGCAAATGATGCCAAGGGTGGTGTTGGATATGCCGTTCGAGTTAACAGAGGAAAGGAGGATTCCGCTTCGTATTTGGGACGAAGTCCAAAGTGCGG
Organism: Paulinella micropora; assembly: GCA_019918135.1. NCBI lineage: Eukaryota > Cercozoa > Imbricatea > Euglyphida > Paulinellidae > Paulinella > Paulinella micropora. The sequence goes on from WBZZ01006274.1 coordinate 54,277, forward strand.
GCATATCATTTTTGTTGATAGGTGCACCAAGATGTGAGAAAGAAGTGGCGGCGAAGAAGAGAAGGGCTAAAGAGACGCAGTCGGAAGCAGTAGAGCACAGGGGTCGAGGACGACCTCGGAAACAAGTCAAAACGTGAAGCTACGAAGTCTGATGTAGCTTACGGATCATTGGCTACTTTGATTTTTCTACGGGAAAGGGGAGATCAAGACGGGGCATTTCTTTTAATGCCTGAGGTGAAAGAGCTAGGCTCGGGGGCACGAGTTCTCATGGGAGACTCGCACTGGACGTGGACCAATTATTTTTACTTATTCGACAGCCGGGATGCTTCATGTCATGTATCGGTCGGTCGAGGGCGCCTTCGAATGAGGAGTCAGTCTTTGGCGTGGGGGTCGACCGCTTACATCGGCTTCCCCCAAGGGGGCAAAGGGATTGTCGGCCGGCCCGTACATTACATAGTGGCATCAAGTGTTGTCCGGCTTGTCGTTACTTGACTCTTATGCTTGGTCTGCCCCTCTCCAGTTGAGGTACGACTAAATGTCAGAGTAGCTGTTCCGGTTACAGGACCCAAAATCTTTATAATAATATTGTATTAGCTTGGCCCTCATAGAACTCAGAGTCAAGCAGGTTTTTAACAGTACTGTCATAAACAGTGTTTCAGAGTAAGAAAGTTTATAATATTGTATCAGAGTCCTTTTTGAAAAGTTGAAGTATAAGATATTGTAG
>WBZZ01006274.1:137500-140000 GCA_019918135.1 Paulinella micropora
TATCTATCTATCTATCTATCTATCTATCTATCTATCTATCTATCTATCTATCTATCTATCTATCTATCTACCTACCTATCTACCTACCTACCTACCTACCTACCTACCTACCTACCTACTACCCACGTACCTAACGATACATGTTGATAGAGTGTGTGGTATTGCCTTCATGGGACATGTCCGAGCTTCAGTTAGAGGTATATGTATATGTGTGAGAGAGTGAATGAGTGTGTATGTTTATGTTTCGGTGTGTGTGTTTGTGTGTGTGTGTGTGTGTGTGAGAGAGAGAGAGAGAGAGAGAGAGAGAGAGAGAGAGAGCAAACGTGAGTAAGTCTGTATGTGTGCTTGTATGTATTTCTGTGTGTCTGTGCGTTAGTGTGTACATTTATAATTACGTACACTCGTAACATACATACACACACGCACGGTAGCTTCGAAGCCGCGCTGCATCGTTTGCCTGCTTCACTGTCAAAAGCTAACCAAAGCAACCCCCCCCCCCCCCCCAAAAAAAAAACTGCTTTTCTTTCATGGAACCGTGCTTACTGTAAAAGACAAGTGAAAAGTGAAAAGTGAAAAGTGAAAAGTGTGCCTTGGATGGCCGCCCTAGGTCAATTTGGCGCGCAAAAATGTATGTATGTATGTATGTATGTATGTATGTATGTCTGTATGTATGCATGTATGTATCCACGGTGCAGTTCTCGCCGTCCTGGCTAGCGTTGTAGAACCCACTTAAAAGTATGTAAGTAAAGGAGTAAGTAAGTAAGCAAGTGAGTAAGTTAGTAAGTATAGGTAAGTCTGCTTGCTTCAGGTGCTGGAACAGGAGAGATTTCACTCTCTCTCTCTCTCTCTCTCTCTCTCTCTCTCCATTGTGAAGGGAGAGATTTCACACTCTCTCCACTGTGAGGGGAGAGATGTCACACTCTCTCCACTATCAAGGGAGAGATTCCACACTCTCTCCACTGTGAAGTATTCATTCTTTGCTTCATTTATTTTATTCTTCGTTTCATTTTATTCTTTGCTTCATTTATACTTTGCTTCATTTATTCTTTGCTGCATTTATTCTTTGCTTCATTTATTCTTTGTTTCATTTTCTTCTTTGTTTCCTTTTATTCTTGCTTCATTTGTTCTTTGCTTCATGTATTCTTTGTTTCATTTATTCTTTGCTTCATTTATTCTTTGTTTCATTTTGTTCTTTGCTTCATTTATTCTTTGCTGCATTTATTCTTTGTTTCATTTTATTCTTTGTCTCATTTATTCTTTGCTGCATTTATTCTTTCTTTCATTTTATTCTTGGCTTCATTTATTCTTTGTTTCATTTTATTCTTTGCTTCATTTATTCTTTGCTGTATTTATTCTTTGTTTCATTTTATTCTTCGCTGCATTTATTCTTTGCTGCATTTATTCTTTGCTTCGTTTATTCTTTACTTCAATTATTCTTTGCTTCATTTATTCATTGCTTCATTTATTCTTGGCTTTGTTATTCTTTGCTTCATTTATTCTTTTCTTCATTTATTCTTTGCTTCATTTAATTCTTTGCTGCATTTATTCTTTGCTTCATTTATTCTTTGCTTCGTTTATTCTTTGCTTCATTTATTCTTTGCTCACTTCTTTGCTTCGTTTATTCTTTGCTGCACTTATTCTTGCTTTATTTATTCTTAGCTTCATTTATTGTTTGCTTCCTTTATTCCTTTTTTTCACTTATTTTTGCTTTACTTATCATTTGCTTCATTTATTCTTTGTTTCATTTTATTCTTTCCTTCATTTTATTCTTTGTTTCATTTTTTCTTTTGCTTCCTTTATTTTTTGCTTCGTTTATTCTCTGCTTCGTTAATTCTTGGCTTATTACTTATGTGCTTGTGATATCTTTACTTGACTTATTCATTGCTTCATTTTTCTTTCCTTCTTTTATTCTTTGTTTCACTCAGTTTTGTTTCACTTATTTCTTTTGGCAGATGTTGGAGCAAGAGAGTGTGGAAACGTTGTCAACTATGCTGTCGCCATTCCACTTGCTACAACTGATGGTAATTTGAATGAATAAATGAGTGAATGAAGAAAGGAATGAATGAATGAATGAACGTTGTCAACTATGCTGTCGCCATTCCACTTGCTGCAACTGATGGTAATGTGAATGAATGAATGAATGAATGAATGAAATGAATGAATTGAATGAATGAATGAATGAATGAATGAATGAATGAAGGAGTGAATGAATGAATGAACGCTGTCAACTATGCTGTCGCCATTCCACTTGCTGCAACTGATGGTAATGTGAATGAATGAATGAATGAAGGAAGGAAGGAAGGAATGAATGAATAAATGAACGCTGTCAACTATGCTGTCGCCATTCCACTTGCTGCAACTGATGGTAATGTGAATGAATGAATGAATGAATGAAGGCATGAATGAATGAATGAATGAATGAATGAAGGAAGGAAGGAATGAATGAATGAATGAATGAATGAACGCTGTCAACTATGCTGTCGCCATTCCACTTGCTGCA
>WBZZ01006274.1:160000-170000 GCA_019918135.1 Paulinella micropora
TGAAAAGTAGGAAGCCAAGGAAAACTGTCCCAATGCTCAGCCAAGGTCTTCGTGTTTCACTGGCTTTCGTGGTTCAGCAGACCGACTTCCTTCTTTACAGCCCGGGCGGTCCGTGAGAAGCGCAGGGCAAAACATCTTGTAAATACAGCCCTTTTCGCGGGATGTTTTGCACTGTGGCTGTTTCCCACTTTTTGATTTGGTTTGAAAAAAGGGTCATTGCAAAAAGGGTCATTGGTTAGGGGGTGAGGGACAAGATCTGGGACACTCGCTCGACGACGAGGAAGCGAAACTGTTCGCTGTGAGATAGACATACCCTTGCTATGTTTGAGATCTTGTTTGCCTTGTACTACCACACTACTACTACTACTACTACTACTACTACTACTACTACTACTACTACTACTACTACTACTACTACTACTACTACTACTACTACTACTACTTCTACTACTTACTACTACTTCTACTACTACTACTACTACTACTACTCCTAGGCCTAGGCCTTCGGTTTAATGAAGTTAACAATTTAACCTCTGGTCGATCCATACAAATCGTTAGCTCAAGAGCTATTACTACTACTACTAGGCCTAGGCCTTCGGTTTAATGAAGTTAACAATTTAACCTCTGGTCTATCCATACAAATCGTTAGCTCAAGAGCTATTGATTTAACTAGATGGTGACCTACGTCTCAAGTTATTACAGGTAATGAGAAATTATCAAAATATTAAAGTATTAAAATAAAATGACTTAGATTAAAAATATTAAAATAAAATAAAATAAAATAATAATAATAATAATAATATAATAATAATAATAAAAACTACTACTACTACTACTACTACTACTACTACTACTACTACTACTACTACTACTACTACTACTACTACTACTACTACTACTACTACTACTAGGCCTAGGCCTTCGGTTTAATGAAGTTAACAATTTAACCTCTGGTCGATCCATACAAATCGTTAGCTCAAGAGCTATTGATTTAACTAGATGGTGACCTACGTCTCAAGTTATTAAAGATAATGAGAAATTATCAAAATATTAAAGTATTAAAATAAAATGACTTAGATTAAAAATATGAAAATAAAATAATAATAATAATAATAATAATAATAATAATAATAATAATAATAAAATAGTAATAACAATAATAATAAATATATATGGAATTAACAAATATATATATACATATATTAATATATATATATATATATATATATATATTAGATTAATCTTTTATGAAGTCAAAGTAAAGTTCTAGTTCAGTGAGGAACGAGGAAAAAAAAAAAACGGAAATATATATAATAATATAATATAATATAATAATATATATATGTATATATATGTTGAAAGAGTTATATTCTCACTCAGTACTATATATTATATATACATAAATATATATAATATATATATTTATGTTGAAAGTGTTATATTCTCACTCAGTACTATATATAACGGTGGCACTCGCAAAAGCTGGTAGACACGAGGTGACTCCCCAAGGGGGTTTGGCCAACCACACTCCGGCTCAGGATGTGATCAACGCTGAACTTGTCCCACACTCAGGTATCATCTGATGATGAGGTGTCCAACGCCCTCTTTAGGCCCGTAGGCAGTGTCAGGATTCTTGCATCCTTAAGAGATATGCTTTGAGTTCCTTTTTGAATTCTGCTTTGTATGAGATATCTCTTAGGTGCTCTGGCAGTATGGGGATCTGATGACTACAACACCATTATACATCCACTCATTATCATCCAAAAACGTATAGTCCGTCTGATATGTCTCAAATCATGGAGAACACCTACCAAGCCTCTCTTTGCCAAACTACGCTTACTCAACATACTTAACATGTATAAGTACAGCGTATGCATGGATGCACACTCCCTTATTTACCCAGCATTCAAGGCTTTCCTTCCCCTTCACTACAACAATATCCGACCAATCACAGCTGTTCATAACTACAACACTAGGCGGTCATCAAAGAAACACATGTACAACGACTCAACGACGGGTCAATACAGCAGAGCAGCACAAGCACAATGGGATACATAAGTAGGGGGTATACATGTGCATAGTAAAGTTGGAGGAGGATGTGAGTGGGAAGTAGGCTGTTCACATAACGAAACATTTGGACGAATGGTTGAAGGCGGAATATAATAGATTGTATATGTTCACGGAAGGACAGGTTGCTTTGGATGATTGTACCTAATACTTTTACCTTTCGTTCTTGTTGGAGCCTCTTGCCGTCGATAGTCAAGTCGAGCTGCACCTTCTGTTCGTGCTTGTGGAAGATAGTGTAGGTGGTTTTGGTGGGGTTGGGTACTAGGTTATGTCTGTAGAAATAGTGGACAAGGTTCGTTGTATCAGTTTGTGCTTGCTCTTGGAGTTGTTCTTTATTCTTAGCAGCAATGATAAGTGTGGTGTCATCTGCGTATGCAAAGACTGTCCCGTGTGTTAGTGAAAGTATAATATCATTGATGTATAGAATGAAGAGCGTTGTTGAGAGTGTGCTACCTTGCGGGATCCCATGTGTGATCTTGCGTGGATAAGAACGAGCATATTGGGTAAATACTGTTTGGTATCGTTTTGTGATGTATGATTTAAAAAAATGTAGTGGTGTTATCGCTAAAATTTATATTATTTCGTAGTTTATGGATCAGTGTTTCATGATCTATAGTGTCATAGGCTTTCGATAGGTCAATAAATAGAGCAAGTACATACCTTCCTGGGCCTTTGAGGTTTTGGATGTGATTTAAGATGGTTTGTGCAGTGATTGTTGTGTTCGAGTGTGGTCGGAAGGCGTATTGAGTTCGGGAGAGGATGTCGTACCTGGTAAGGTGGGCCATCAGTTGCTTGTTGAGTATAGTGTCAAAGACCTTAGCAATAATCGGCAGTAGCGAGATAGGTCTGTAATTCTCAGGCAGCGTTCTATCTTTAGCTTTATATATTTCAATAACTTTAGTTATTTTTAGTGCATCAGGGTATTGGTTATGTTCTATAGCTTTATTAAAGAGCGTTGTTAATATCGGGGCAATGTACTTTGTAAGGTCTTGCATGATGGCTGGTTTTATTTTGTTTATATCTTCTGCTTTGTTTCTGTTAATTGCTTTTAGTGTATCAACTACATCATCCTGCAAAATGCGTTTGAGTGTAAAGGGAGGCAGTTTTCTCTGTGTTAGGTCTATTTCATCTTCTCTGACTTGATGTTCTTGGGGGATTTGGGCACTGACCTTGGAGCCGACCGTCGTGTAGTGTCTGTTGAGTGCATTGGCAATACCTTTGGGGTCGGTGATTACCTTATCATCTAGGCGGAGTTGGGTGGGCGAGGTCTTCAGACCTTGTGTCTGTGGGATCAGCTTTCTCAACGCATTCATACGTTTTTTTTGGATCGTGTCTTAGTTTTTCCATTAAGGTAGTCATGTATGCTTTCTTAGCTTTCTTAATCTCTCTATTAGTTTTATTTCTATGCTTATTATACTTAGTTCTATTACTTTTAACTGGGCATGCTATTTTTATTTCATACAGTTCTCTTTGTTTCTTAATCATGGCTCTAATTTCATTATTGCACCATGGTTTCCATTTTCGTTTCTTTACACGCTTTTCATATTTTTCTATCACTGCCTTAATAGCTGTATGTATTTTATTTATATAATTATTAGGAGTATCGTTATTTAGTTCTGGGTCAAGAACTTGCTTAAGTTCATAAATTATTTCTTCTGTTATTATTTCCTTCTTGTCTTCATATCTCTTATTACTTAGGATTTTATTATTATTTTTCTTATGTGTGATTGGGGTGTGAAAGATAGCATAGATGGGATGGTGATCAGAGATGCATGTAGGTAAGACATCAGATGTGATATCGCAGGTGAGTGTCGTTAATATAACATCAAGCAATGTATGGCTCTTTGCTTTGCGGGTGGGATTTTTGATTGTGGTGAAGAGGTTGTTGATTGCAAGGAAGTCACATACCTGTTTTGTAGGGCGCAAGAGATCAAGGTTAAGGTCACCAACAATCGTGATGCTGGTGTGTGGGGAGGCAGAGAGGATACCTTGCATGTAGTTTTGGAGCTCTTGGAAGAAAGCGCAGTCGTAGGATTGTGAAAGTGGTCTTTTGTAGATATGTAATATGGTGTGGATTGGATTATTTTTATGTTCTGTGCTGTGTATCTGCATGATTACGCCAGAGGCTTTTGAGATTTTAGATTCAGAGATTGTGATGTGCATATCGTTTTTATAGTAGACCGACACATCTGTGGTATGATAGGATGTGTATGTTGGGATTGGGAAGTGAGTGTGTGATGTACCTGGTGTTATTTTTGATTCCGTAAGTGATATAATGTCTGGGATGAAGTGAGTGCAGTCAGGGTTGGATAGATGGTTAAGTAGGGTTTGGTGGCTTCCTGTTATACCACGGATATTCGTATGATATATAGAGAAGTGTTTGTTTACCTTGGGGGGAAGAGATGTGAGGTGTGGGTATATGATTTGTGCTGGTGGGTGTGATGGTGCATTGATGCAATTGGGTTGAGTCTGTTCTGGTAGGTGTTCCAGGGGTAGGGGGTTGGGCTGTAATAAGGAGCTCATAGCTTACTGCGGTGCCTCACTGGCAGGGAATGTCGAACTGGAACTAGACATGGTTGTATTTCCTGACCTGTTGGTCCTTGGGGATGCAGATGAGTGGTCTGACTCACAGTTCTTGAAGTGGTTCTTCAAGTACCGAATATGAGTCAAGCGTTGGATCTTAAATCTGTTTTCACTCTCTCGTGGGCGTAGATATATCTCACCATCTGTGGTCCACACTGCTGCCACGAAATTTGGGTAGTCCTTCATGAGTTGCTTTGTGTGGTCAAGGAGTTTGAGTGTTTCAGGTGACAAGCTCTCTTTACACATGATGTGGTAATCTTTACCCGTGTAATTCTGCAAGCGTGGCGTGATTTGCGAGATTTGCTTGTGCTGGGGATGCGAAGATTTACTACTACTACTACTACTACTACTACTACTACTACTACTACTACTACTACTACTACTACTACTACTACTACTACTACTACTACTACTACTACTACTACTACTACTACTACTACTACTACTACTACTAGGCCTAGGCCTTCGGTTTAATGAAGTTAACAATTTAACCTCTGGTCGATCCATACAAATCGTTAGCTCAAGAGCTATTGATTTAACTAGATGGTGACCTACGTCTCAAGTTATTAAAGATAATGAGAAATTATTAAGAAAATTAAAGTATTAAAATAAAATGACTGAGATTAAAAATATTAAAATAAAATAATAATAATAATAATAGTAAAATAGTAATAACAATAATAATAAATATATATGGAATTAACAAATATATATATATGTATATATATATTATATATATATATATATATATATATATATATATTAGATTAATCTTTTATGAAGTCAAAGTAAAGTTCTAGTTCAGTGAGGAACGAGAAAAAAAAAAAAAAAAAAAAAAAAAAAAAAAAAAAAAAAAAAAAAAAAAAAAAAAAAAAACTACTACTACTACTACTACTACTACTACTAGTACTACTACTACTACTACTACTACTACTACTACTACTACTACTAGGCCTAGGCCTAGGCCTTCGATTTAATGAAGTTAATTTATTTTTTTAAACTTAACTTCTGGTCATCCATACAAATCGTTAGCTCAAGAGCTATTGATTTAACTAGATGGTGACCTACTTCTCAAATTATTAATAGTAATGAAAATTAAATTATATATTAAAAAAAAAATAAAAATATAGAATAAAAATAAAATAAAAATAGATTGAGTATTAAAATAAAATAAAATAAGATAGAGTATTAAAATAAAATGAGATAGAGTAAAATAAAAAATAAAGGAGAAAAATAAAAGTAAAAATCAAATAACATAAAGGTAATATTATATATATTACATATACATATGGGGTTAATAAAAAAAAAAAAATTATAAATTAATATATATATATATATATATACGTTGAGGGTATTAAAGTCCTAGTCAGTTGTATATATATAACGGGTGGCGCTCACAAAAGCTGGAAGACACGAGGTGATTCCCTAAGGGGGTTTGGCCAACCACACTCCGGCTTAGCATGTGATCAACCCTGAACTTGTCCCACACTCAGGTATCATCTGATGATGGTGTCCAACGCCCTCCTTAGGCCCGTAGGCAGTGTCATGATTGCTGCAGCTGTAAGAGATACGCTTTGAGTTCAGTTTTGAATTCAGCTTTGTAAGAGATATCTCTCAGATGTCCTGGTAGCTTATCCCATTGTGCTTGTGCTGCTCTGCTGTACTGACCAGTCTTAGAGTCGTTGTACATGTGTTTCCTTGATGATCGCCTAGTGTTGTAGTTATGAACAGCTGTGATTGGTCGGATGTTGTTGTAATGGAGGGGAAGAAAAGCCTTGAAGGCTGGGTAAATAAGGGAGTGTGCATCCATGCATACGCTATATTTATACATGTTAAGTATGTTGAGTAGGCGTAGTTTGGCAAAAAGTGGTTTGGTAGGTGTTCTCCATGATTTGAGGCAGATCAGACGGACTATGCGTTTTTGGATGATGATAAGTGGATGTATAATGGTGTTGTATTTATCAGATCCCCATATAGAGATACCATACATAAGTAGGGGGTATACATGTGCATAGTAGAGTTGGAGGAGGATATGGGTGGGGAGAAGGCTGTTCACATAGCGAAACATTTGGAAAAACGGTTGAAGACGGACGACAATAGATTGTATATGTTCACGGAAGGATAGGTTGCTTTGGATGATTGTACCCAATACTTTTACCTTTTGTTCTTGTTGGAGCCTCTTGCCGTCGATAGTGAAGTCAAGCTGCACCTTCTGTTCATGCTTGTGGAAAATGGTGTAGATGGTTTTGGTGGGGTTGGGTACTAGGTTATGTCTGTGGAAGTAGCGGAAAAGGTTAGTTGTATCAGTTTGTGCTTGTTCTTGGAGTTGCAATGATGAGTGTGGTGTCATCTGCATATGCAAAGACTCTCCCGTGTGTTAGTGAGAGTATAATATCGTTGATGTATAGAATGAAGAGCGTTTTTGAGAGTGTGCTACCTTGCGGGATCCCATGTGTGATCTTGCGTGGGTAGGAACGAGCATATTGGGTAAATACGGTTTGGTATCGTTTTGTGAGGTATGATTTGAAAAAGGTAGTGGTGTTATCGCTAAAATTTATATTATTTCGTAATTTATGGATGAGTGTTTCATGATCGATGGTGTCATAAGCTTTCGATAGGTCGATAAATAGAGCAAGTACATACCGTCCTGGGCCTTTGAGGTTTGGATGTGATTTAGGATGGTTTGTGTGGTGATTGTCGTGTTCGAATGTGGTCGGAAAGCACATTGAGTTCGCCAGAGGATGTCGTAACTGGTAAGGTGGGTCAGTTGCTTGTTGAGTCTAGTGTCAAAGACCTTGGCGATGATCGGCAGTAGCGAGATAGGTCTGTAGTTCTCAGGCAGCGTTCTATCTTTAGCTTTATATATTTCAATAACTTTAGTTATTTTTAGTGCATCAGGGTATTGGTTATGTTCTATAGCTTTATTAAAGAGCTTGGTTAATATCGGGGCAATGTATTCTGTTATACTACTTCGACTACTTCGACTCGACTACTGCACAATCATTGATTTGAGAGATTGCTCCCTTGGGAACTGCCTCTGCTCTGCTTGTGCTGTGAACAAACCTGCAAAAACTAAACTTTCAGCTACTTTCTTGTTCGTTGCCATTGCCTACTGTATTGCTTGTGTTGGAGGTCGTTGTTGGCTTTGCTTTAATTTTTTCATGTTGTTATTGATGATTATGCTGTTTTCATCATAGTTTTCGTTGTTGCTGTTGTTGGTTGTTGCTAGTAGTAGTAGTAGTAGTAGTAGTAGTAGTAGTAGTAGTACTAAGTACTAGTACTAGTAGTAGGAGTAGTAGTAGTAGTAGTAGTAGTAGTAGTAGTAGTAGTAGTAGTAGTGGTAGAGTAGTAGTACTAGTAGTAGTAGTAGTAGTAGTAGTAGTAGTAGTAGTAGTAGTAGTAGTAGTAGTAGTAGTAGTAGTAGTAGAAACTAGTAGTAGTAGTTGTTGTGATGATGATGTTGTCGTTGTCGTCGTTGTCGTTGTTGTCGTCGTCGATGATGATGATGATGATGATGATGATGATGATGGTGCCAATTATAATGGTGTTGATAGAAATAAAGGATTTTTTTTTTTTTTTTTTTTTTTTTTGAATATATATGTATATATTTATATTATATATATATATATATATATATAAATTCTATTGTATTCTCAGAGCATTCTCTGCAGTATGGAGAGTTGCGAATCAGGAATGTGTACTGAGTCGTACAGTGAAGAATTGGACGAGGAAGACGGCGAGTTACTGCAAGGTCAAACTCTATCGATTATGCCTTCCTTCCTTCCTTCCTTCCTTCCTTCCTTCCTTCCTTCCTTCCTTCTTCCTTCCTTCCTTCCTCCTTCCTTCCCTCCTTCCTTCCTTCTTCCTTCCTGCCTTCCTTCCTGCCTGCCTGCCTTCCTTCCTTCCTTTAGACATACATTTCTTCATAGGCTGTCTGTTGGTCTCTTGTGCCTGTGTCAGTGTATCTTTTTGTCTGTCTTCTCTCCATCTACAGTCTGTGTACTTGACCTATCTGTTATTTTTACTGCCTCCAATATACCCAATCGATCAATCCATATGCTATCTTTGGTCTAACTGATCGATCGATTTATAAATTATTCCAATCTATCTGATCGATCTATCTAAGGGCTTTTGCGAGGCCTTGATTCGAATGTCGGTGATATGATATGATATGATATGATATGATATGATCATATATTTCGTAAATATAGGCACAGCCTTTGTAAAAGTGCCCTACAGAAAACGTGGTGGATTTGAGTCCGACATTTTTGGTATTACAGACATACATACATACATACATGCATACATACATACATGTATGCATGCCTGTATACATACATACATACATACATACATTCATGCATGCGTACATACATACATACATACATTACATACATACATACATACATACACATACACACACATACACATACATACACATACATACATACATACATACATACATACGTACGTACATACAAACATACATACATACATACATACATACATACATACATACATACACACATACATACATGCATACACACATGCATGCATCATGCATGCATGCTTGCATACATCTCTCTCTCTCTCTCTCTCTCTCTCTCTCTCTCTCTCTCTCTCTCTCTCTCTCTCTCTCTCTCTCTACTCTCTCTAGGGTGGGGATGGGAATGTAACTGGAGCGTGATACTGGCTGCCGCCGGTGACTGGCTGGGCGTGTACCTTAAACCTCATCGACCACGACTTACCATCCTGGTTCTGTCTGTCTGTCTGTTGTATGTATGTATGTATGTATGTATGTATGTATGTATGTACCTTAAACCTCATCGACCACGACTTACCATCCTGGTTCTGTCTGTCTGTCTGTCTGTTGTATGTATGTATGTATGTATGTATGTACCTTAAACCTCATCGACCACGACTTACCATCCTGGTTCTGTCTGTCTGTCTGTTGTATGTATGTATGTATGTATGTATGTATGTACCTTAAACCTCATCGACCACGACTTACCATCCTGGTTCTGTCTGTCTGTTTTGTATGTATGTATGTATGTATGTATGACTGGCTGGGCGTGTACCTTAAACCACATCGACCACGACTTACCATCCTGGTTCTGTCTGTCTATTGTATGTATGTATGTATGTATGTATGTATGTATGTATGTATATCTGCCGGTCCGTCTCTTTGGCTGTCTCTGTCTGTCTCTGTCTGTCTCTGTCTGTCTCTGTATGTCTCTGTCTCTGTCTGTCTCTGTCTGTCTCTGTCTGTCTGTCTCTGTCTCTGTCTGTCTCTGTGTGTCTCTGTCTGTCTGGCTGTCTGGCTCTCTCTCTGTCTCTCTCTCTCTCTCTC